>BMAW01035067.1:140585-183464 GCA_019974015.1 Nephila pilipes | reverse complement strand
CCTATTATTTAATTATTTTATAGAGGAAAAATTTAGAATAAAATGGAAGGTTTTCTGTTCTTTTAAGAAATTGCAAAGAATAGTTATCGTTGAAACAGCATTTAAATCCTTTACTGAATAGAATATTCCTTCAACACAAAAGCATTTTGAAACAAATATTTAAATGGTCCTGATAACTGTATTTCAATTAATTGTAAAACATACTATGTTCAAGTCTAATACTGTCTTGTAAATTATAAAGACGAATTTTATGTGTCAATTTTTTATTTTCCCTCCTTCAAATAATTCATTTTTCTTAACCTTTTACTTCTTAAAAATTTTACTCAGGGTCAACAGTATTTTTCAATTTAACAATATTATTAACTTTTTCCATTTTCTTATATTTATGTTTTGACAGCTATCGTGAATTTTGAAAATGACGTCACAGGGTAATGAATATTTGCTACTTGTTTCGCCACCTGCAGTAGGCGCATGAATCTTCCCTTATCTCCCCCTCCTTTTCAGAACTAGAGAAAACGAGAGTAATTTGATCTGTGTCGTCCTTTTACGTCCCCAGTAGGGAGAGTGGAGGGTAAGGAATCCGGCTTACGATTACTCCTCGCCCTCGGATTTCTTTCCCTCCTGAGACTAATGGCATTTTTTTTTTTTTTTACCCTTTTTTTCCCACATTCTAATTTCCAAAAACCCGTTTCTACTATTTCACGTTTTTAAAAATCGTATCACTAGATTTATAAAAGATCGACAATGCTAGAGAAATATCTTCATCTTATACTGAATAGGAAATATTCCAAATTTTGTGCACACTGATTAATTATATAAAAATAAATTTTTATATAGTAAAAAGTTCTATGCAAAGTTTTGCAAAGCATGATTTAGCCGCCCAAGGTGCGCTTTCTTTCTTTCTTTTCTTTTCTTTTTTTTTTTTTTTTTTTTGTAATTATTTTAAAATTCTCATTCATCTCTAAAGTTCACAAAAGCGAAAGAAATATTGATAAATGGAAAACAATAAGCTATTCCTATATTAAAATTAAAGGAAACGATAAATTATTAAATTGAATATATTTAAGCTAAATGTAGTTAAATTTAAAGCAAACGATTAAAAATTGAAAAGTGATCTGGTTCGCCGAAATTCGTTCAACTAAAGTAAATTCCCTTTGGGTGGCTATAAAGCTGATACCTGGTCAGAACAAATTGCTGTAATGTATGTCAGTATGCTGTTGTATTAACTGAAATAATTATTAGAATTTTTTTTGCCCCCAACTCAAATTCCCCAAAAGGAAAGAAAATTTATAATATCAAGGCACTTGCTTTTATTAGGAGTTTAATTATTATAATGAAAAGACACAGATTATAACACAGATTCTCTCTCTCTCTCTGTATATATATATACATACATACATTTCTCATTTACTTTTTTTACAAGATTTTATTTGGATTACTATCATACAGAAAACAAAAGTTTTAAGATCATTACCTTAACTCAATTTTTGTTTATAGTGAAACAATATCTGTAACAGGGGTATTCGACCTTTTACACTTTGGGAACCCTTTGAGCTTACCGTTTCCTTGAAGGAACTTCTTGATCAAAGTGAAGAAAAAATAGGATATCGAAGCTTTATCCTACTCAAATTAATAAAATTATTACTGCATCTTTTTTTTTTTTTTATCTCAACACAAACTTCTCAATAAGATAATAAATGGAAAGGTAGCTAATGGCATTTTTTATGTTTTTCTGAAATGTATTCTATCAATAAATAAAAGCAACAGTATTTTAAATTAAAACAAATTCATAAAAAAGAAAAATTTTAATGACTTGGCTGTGATTATTTTTTATTTCAAAGTATTTTAACTCCTGGAATAATTGATGAAATCTGCAAGCTAATGTCCTGTTCAGCAATCAATCTGTTTCTGCATTTTTCTGTCACAGCGTACAAAGAGAAAACGTTTTAGCCTACATAGGCTGAAACAAAGATTAGATGTTTCACAGTTCTTTTGGCAATTTTAGATATTCTTTTCTGATGTCAATGCAAAATGCATAATATCAAACTTGATTACATTTTAGTTTCAATTGAGTGCCGGTCAATATATCAATTTGAGATATACCGACTAAGCCAAAGAATGGAGACAAATATGTAACCTAATGTGTTTCGATTAATGTATTTGAAGCACATGACTTTTATGAAATTTAAAATTTTGTTTTATTCAAAAAAATATTTATTTTTACAAGCAAACTGCCTTTAAGATTTCCATCTTTTACAAAAATTAAAATTCTACTAAAATTTTGGCGCTTTGATTAAGCAAATAGTGATCCCTTACGGAATCCCTGTTAAAGTTCCAAGGAACTCTAGGGTTCCGCGAAATCCAGGTTGAAGATCTCTGATCTATAACAAAGGCTTACAAAAATTTAAGGTAATGATAATAAAAGTAATTATGATAAATTAGAACAATGGGAAAATCAACATATTGAAATTGATGAAAGATGGGTGGAAATATTTAACCATTTCAAAAATAAGCACATTCCATCTGAAAATTTAATTATTCTTGTTGAATTTACGTTGTGCTACTAATGACGCGGTTGAAAGATTTGTTTCCATTAATAATGATTTTTGCACAAGTGAAAAATCAAGATTGAATGTTGATACTCTAGCTGCAGCACTTACCTTAAAATTCAATATGAAGGATATTTCTTTCTCTGAAATTTCCGATATATTGACAAAAAATATTCATTCAATGAAAAAAAAACTCAGTTAATTAAATAATTAAAAGGGATCTAAGTATAATTAGTGTATTTTTGTTTGAATTAATAAAATGTTTGGTTTATTTACGTTGTACTTTGCCAAATATTTAATAATTAAAAAGTAATAACACCAAATTCTCAAGAATAACAATAAGAGAACAAAGTTCAGGAAGAATTTTTCTCCCAATATGAAACATTATTAGAATTTACTCGATAACTACATTACAAACAAAACGAGATATAAAAAATAAAAAAAGTCCTTTTGAAAGCCGTGATCGTTAAAAACAGCATTAAAACGATACAGTTATGATTGAAAGCAAAATTAGTTTTCGAAAGTTTGTTGATGAAAAAAACGCGAAATTACTAAAATCTACCGGTATGCCACTTCTTTTTATTTTGCGTAGTAAAGTCTCAAAATTCTTTTGTTTATATTTTTCAATTTTGCTTCTTTCAAGTTTTGTTTATCATATATAAAACACATCAATCGAAAGATAAAAAAAAAATCTAAAAATATTACTAAATAAAAATCGACTTAACGAAATCAACGAATATTAATGATAATCTAGAACGCGATTTTAATATTTAATTTACAATTTATTTTTCATGTAATAATTAGTCTCTCTGTCCTTATATTGTAAATGCATTAAGCGTTTAAGTAAGCAGGTAATTATGTACCTAATTTGTAAATTTAAGTAATAATACAACAGGAGGGAGTATTGAAACAACCGACTTTGTTGTAACAATTAATGAAAGAGATGTTTTATCAACCCATTTGTTTTATCAAAAGTGTTTTCAGTGTGTGTCGCTCGCCATGTTATCTGTACATATATTGGGATTAAACATTTCCTCAAATAAAAAATGCTTCATAATATTTATTAACTATTTAAAACAATTGTCTAAAATCCCAATTATATTCAATTTCAAATGACCGAGAAATTCGCAGAATTACAAGGTTTCTTGAGAAATTGAAATACACACGCAGCAAGATTCATTACAGCATTCTTAAATGTTAATAGTAGTTCTGGAATGACATAAATCAGATGTTTCGGCTCACTACGTTTCCAAGTCGATATACTCTTTCAAAACCGTAGGTAAACCTAGATTCTGAGTACCCTCTGGTAGTTGATGGTTGTCTGCTAATCTTTGTCGCAAGGAACATCGACATAGATGCTGCAAAGATCTTAGACCCGGGACAGTAATCTCTGGATGGATCAGATTCACATTATCAAAAATCATTTCAGTTCTTTAATTCATGAATATGTTGTTTCGGCTGAATCTTCACAAAGAACCAATCATTTCATCTCTAGTGACAAACGCATTGGAAATGGATCTCCACAACAGTTGTAGAGCGATCAGATTCCCACTATATTCATCGAAATAAAATTCGTATAACGCATGGTAGGTCAACATAATTAGAAAGAACCGGTGATTACTTCTTCCACTAGATTCTACGAATAAGCCCTCCGATGATCTCCTGAAAAATATTTGTTTATTAAATGCATAATTCGATAATTTGAACATTTTACACATAAAACGGTTTAAAATGTTATAGGCTAAGTGAAAACGTAGAATTAGAATTGCCATCATGACCCAATGAACTGCCAATAATGTTTGTACTTTCTTTAATGAATGGAGAACTTAAAATAGTTCTTTGAATGTTTCAAAAAAAAATTGCAAGATGTACATAAATGACATTAAAAATTTTTAAACAAAAAGAAAAAAAAAAAATGTTCTGTGCAATGTTTTGCAAAGAACAAATTTAGACACCCAAGGTGCTCAGTTTTTCACTTTTTTATTCAACTTACTTTTGGGACACACCTTGTTGTTATTAAATTGCTCATTTAAATACTAGAGTTACAGGAAATGATGAAATATTGAAATAGACAATAATATACTTTTTCCAATATTAAAATTAAAGCAAATGATAAATTATTAAAGTGAATATATATTTAAGCTAAATGTACTTAAAACGAAAGGAAAAGGTAAATTGTTGAATTGAATATAAAAGAACATAAAAAAATTTAATATTAAATTTATGGACAGAACCATAAAATCAGAACATAGAACATGGTTATAAGAAATCGAATTTACCTATTAAAAATTTGAAAAGTGATCTGGTACACCAATTTAAAGCCTACCTAAAACAATGGCCCCTTGGGTGGCTAAAATTTTATTTAAACAGAAAATGATTTTATTGACAAAAAAAAGAGAGAGAGACTTTTATTTTGTGCTTTCTCATTATTTTTTATAAGTAATAATTTAAACGCGGTAAAATCTTTTTAATCAGTTGTATTAAAAAGATTTTACCAGAACTATTTTATTTTTGGCAAGAGAGCTATGCTTAATACGTAAATAACAAAGAGAAACAAGTCTGGCACATTCCATTTCGATTTAACAATTAACGAATATCAATGTATTGATTTTTTATTTTATTTATCCCTCGGTATCTACGACAATTATTGAGAAAAAAAAATCACATGCAATGTTCTCCCATCCTCATTGAACACTAAATACAGCTACTGATGAAAAAATTATT
Source organism: Nephila pilipes (assembly GCA_019974015.1). Classification (NCBI taxonomy): domain Eukaryota; kingdom Metazoa; phylum Arthropoda; class Arachnida; order Araneae; family Nephilidae; genus Nephila; species Nephila pilipes. Next base: position 178,191 of record BMAW01035067.1, on the reverse strand, counting down.
TTTCTTTTTGTCTTTTAAAACGATTACTTTAGCAAAAATGCAAATAAAATTAAATTTATGATTTTGTGTTTGGAATACATGCACTGAAAACAGCTAAAAAGAATACCGTACATACTTTAAAAATAGCCATGAAAGGCATCATATTTTAATTAACTATGCATATGAATCATTTGAAAGTTATTGCTCAGTTTCAAAAATGTCATAATAGGTCACGAATATTTATATCTCCGAGACAATATATGCATAACAAATTATTATACTTCAGTGCAATATATAAATTATAAATACTATACAAAATTTAACTATCAGCTGATTTTTCTTGCATTAACTATAAAAAAAAATTTTTTTTTTTCCTCGCTAATATAGCTGTTTTGTCCCCCGATTAAGAGCTGATGCTTATATTTTCAACAGAAAACTTATTGAACATTTAAAATAACTGATATATAAAAATTAAAGAATAATGTAAATTCGTTATTCAGATTATTACTAACTTTTGTTAATCACTCATGAAATAATTTACCAATGAAAAGTGGTATTTTTAACAGGGTGTGATTCTTTATTAACGTCACTCTAGAAGCAACACGAGGGCTATTTGCGACGGAACCCGTAATTTTGAACCTCGGTCAAGTGACGTGGACGACACCTGAGTTGGCATTTCCCTTTCCAAACTTCCACATCACGCCAATTGAAGGAGCAAGAACCTCAACAGATTTAGCGTACATCAACCCCCGCTACACGCATAATTGACATGAATTGTGGGTAGTAAAAAATAGTAAACAACCATATTAAATATCTTCCGTATTCAAAATTTAAATTTGCAATAAATAATGTGATTCACCAATATATTTCAAATTATTTGATTTGTTATTAATCGAACAAAAGATAAGAATTGTAGGGTGGTTTGTGACAAAAAATAAAAAAGAAGTTCAAAATCTTTTAAGTTATATCTTATCTAGTGATAAACAGTTTCTTACAGTTTAACAGTTATGAACCTATTTAAGAATATTTGCAATATTTTTTTTTATTTCCATCTCTTTTACTTTTTCATTGTTTTATATTAAATGATATCAAGGTTTGATGTTGTTATAAAACGGTTTATGCTAAATCGAATTTTTAGCAAGTAATGTATAATACCTTAACAAAGTTTCTATACCCGTTTTGCTCATTATACTCGTATTTGCGTAGCAACTTATGAGGCAAAATTACAGTAGATACATATTTTTCAACTATTAATTATTATTATAAAAAATCGATTTAAAAAAAAGAACCAAAACGAAACATGAATAGGAGCTGAAACCTTGAATTTTAAAACGTTGCTCTTTTCACATTCACAGAGCTGAATTATCCATTAAACTAAAGTTTATCCTATCCTATAGATATTTTGGATCCTTCACAAATAATATGATTTTGATTCTGATAGGCTCAGAGTACCCCTTAAATTATTTTAAATAAATAAATTATTATTTCTGTAGAGTATTTAGGTATTCAATAAGTAGATTCTAATCATTAAATCAAATTTAATATGAAGCAGACGCCAATGTTCGATAAGTAGAATTTTTTATGTAATCATGACCCGATTACTACTAAAATTGCCCACGGTAGCCGAGTGGTCATGATCGTAAGCTCGTGACCAGCGTTGTTTTTTTCTCAAATGATAGGTTCTAGTCCAGATTTCTCAAAAGGTCTACTGTTAAAGTGTCGTCCTCGTCACTTGACCGAGATTCAAAAATAATGTCAATTTCCAATAGCCTTCGTGTTGCTTTTTATTGCAGCGTTAATAAAACCATTAATCAATCAATACTATTAAAATTAGATCATTAATGAGCGTCAGTTATGGGGGTTGCTGAGGATACTATGTACCGGGACCCCAGCATGATCAAGAGCTAAAATAATGTACTCATGCTAGATGAAAACTTGACAATATTCCTATCGTTGTCAGTATGACGAAAAGTACATCTTATCCTAAATATTATTATTGTAGGTCTCTGAATTTCAACAATCTTCAAACTAATTCCTGATTATGCGAGTGTTAAGTTTTTGTTATTTGATTCGGGGAACTTCCGAGGATCTCCACTTAAACTGGACTTTTTAGAGTGTGAGTGAATGTAAAGTTTATTGGCGCAAGAGCCAGATGTGGCTATGATGCGCCAAACAAGATTTAACTGTGGTCTAGGAACGAAGAAATTAAAAAAGAAGACAAAAATTGGTGGAAAAGAAGAAGGGTCGAAAATAGAGACGGATCGCCAGGGTAACCTTGGGGCGCGTCCCCCGTGTTTACCAAAGACAGTAAACCCCATAGGAAAGAAAAAGATCACTAGGACGTCTCGATCACTAGTCCCCGAGGTCCTCTGATATAATCACCAGGGGCAAGGTGCCCGTCTACATCCCTAGACCCTGGGTACCCATTTTAGTCGCCTCTTACGACATGCATGAGTTGCAGTGGGACTATTTTATCATTCCCGGTCGCCACATGGGTTCTGGGCATTTTAGAAAAAAATCTGAACACCATATGAAACTACAATCAATATTAGGTATGTAAATTTTGAAGAGAAAAGAGTCATTTCTAGGGTTTATTGTGAAGTAGCTGATATTACTGGAGATTTGTAATACAAATTTGTAATGTCCTAGAAGAATTAATTGCTGCAAGTTATGATAATACGGCGGTATCCGAAACTAAAAGTCAATTGGATTCAATGCAAGAAATGTCATTTATTTTATGTTTAATATGATTTGCAATATTGTCCAAAATTAACACTATCAATAAACTATTTCCAGCAAAAACAATTGTTCGTTGCTCGGCTTTTAATTTAATCAACAAAATTAAAACTAAGATCCAAAATTTAAGAAAAAAGTTTAACATATTTTTAGACGAAGCTCAGTACTAGCACGAAATTTGAATATTTCGGATCATTTTCCTGAAAAAAGAAATTCGGGGGGGGGGGGGACTTCATATTCCGAAAGAGCAGAAGATGAAGTTATAGCAGACCCGGTGAATTCAGATGTTATTTTTAACACTGTAATTGTACAAATAGAATACAGAATTAAAAGGATACCAAATATTATTATTTTTTACTTCAAATTAATCATTGATATAAAAACTTTAGAAAAATATGAATCAGAAAAATGTTTCAAAAACTTCGTTAAGTTTTTGCAACGTATTGTTGAAAAGCTGTACTGCAGAATAAAGTTCGTGAAGCATAAATGTTGCTAATATTTAAATAATCATCATCTTACAGAATTGCTACAAACGGCTTTAATAAATGTTACGCAAAATTTGAAAGATTTGATCAAATGTTTTTTTTTTTTTAAATTTTATATATTTTTTTATTAATGCATATTATTAATGCTTTCTGTATTTGCTTGTTCACAAAGGGATACATTTTCTATTTTGTAAAAGTTATCTTCTTTTAATATTCTTATACTTCAGAGTCTGATAAATGAAATGAATTGTTTGATTAAAAGGAGAGAAAAAATGAATTAAGACGGCTCAAAATCAATAGCCGGATTTTCTTGCGTATTCAAAAATATAATTTACATTCTGATTAAAGTATTAATTCAGAAGTATTTATTATTAAGAAGATAAAAATAAATCAAGTGCTATTAAATCAATTATTGTTATTTTAACATTGAAAATACGAATGTAATTGCACATTTTTTTTTTTTTATGAAAGAGGGGAATTAAATTATCACTTACTGAAGGAAATTTGAAATTATTCTACAAGACGCGATCGGGAGAAAATAATTTGTGAAATTGTGAAAAATTAATTAAACCGGGGAATCTTTACTTAGAGGGGTTGAAAGTTTTTTCGAAACGTGCCAAGATCGCCAAAAAGTCATTTAAAAGCTTAAATAAAATGCTTTTAAAAAATCAGCAAATAGTTTGAGTTTTATCGAAAGTATATTTAATAAACAAACGTGGGGAAAAAAATTAATTTACCATTTACTTTAGCTAATCTATTTCTGTAAAACTAATTCTGTTTCTAATAAGGTATCGGCACCGGTCAGCACATCATCAATATACATATCTCTTAATACAACTGATGCTCCTAATGGAAAATTCTCTGATTCATCTAAAGCTAATTGTTTTAGCGTTCGAGTAGCCAAGTACGGCACGCTCTTTGTTCCATAGGTGACAGTAGTCAACTCAAAGAGTTTTTATAATTTTTCTTTTTAATTTAAATTTATTCATCCTCTATTGCGAAATAAAATTACTCGCTGAACCACCATCGAGAACTCTTGTTTCGCGCAGTTTCCAAAAAAATAACTTTTCTCTTACAGTATAAACAACTTTCCCCTGCTCTCAAAAATTCCTCTTGTGTCGTTAAATTCACCCCTACGTTATTTATTGTTTCGAAGCGGGGTCACAGGAGAAAATTCACCATTCGAGGGGCAACGAACTCTTTCCGTTCTCTTCAGAAGGAAAAACATGAAGAAAAATGATGTTTCTGGAGGCAGCATGCACAAAGGATTTTTGATTTTCAAAACATAACTTTATTGAAAGCCAAGCAGTTAAAACAAAGGGAATTATTTTTAACTAATTCGATTTTTTACAGGTAATTGGTTATATTTGTGTGGTTATTTACTTAAACAATGGATTTCAGATTTACATATTTTGAATACTTAAGATCCGAAAAAAAAGTTCTAGTCATGCCTCTATTATTATTTGTGCGGTAAGAATTAATTCATTTAATGTTTTGCCACGAGATGAATAAAATAAATCAATTTCTTTCGCCAGTGTTATGAAATCGGATCATTTATTTTCTTGAGGAATACTTTTATGCGAAGCGGTCTCTATATCAGAAATTATTTATTCTTTTAATGATTCAATAATTGAAACGTCTCTCAATTTTAAATAGTACTCCCAATTTATAAATAATCGACTAGTAAATTGTACATATGATTCGCAATTGTGACGCGTTATTTTTTTAAAATTCTCTAAATATGCTTGAGGAGTAGGCTCAAACTCTAGAAGTATTAAGGACTTTATTTTTTCATAATTGTTGAGATCTCACCATTTTTAAAATAGGTAATAATATTTACAGCTTTTTCTTACAGTAAATTTAGTTAAATCTTGGGTTTATAGTTACGTGGAACACTTTTAGCTTCAAATGCACGTTTTAAAAATTAAAAAAAAGAAAGAAAGAAACCCCAGCCTTCTGGTTTATTGAGAATTTTCACTGTAAGTGTACGAATGCTTTTAACTAAAGAATTTTAACTACTAATTTCTATATTAGTGTCCGTGTCTTTCGCTATTCAATTTTCTTTCTCTTTTATTTTTATTAACTCTTCCACTGTTTGAATTGATCGCATCACTAATTAGAATACGTAAATTTGATTTTTATTACTCAAAACTTAATTTTGTACTTAATTATGGAATTTCCAATTATTTTAATTTAATATAATAGCTATTATGGCAGTATTCCTTCCTTTCAAGAGAAAGGTGAGTCGTAAATCAAACTCTTTGGCTTTTAATTTTAGTTACAGTTTTATTCATTGAAATATAAATTGCGCTGAATAAAGGGTAAATTCTTTTGCGTCGAAAAGAATTCTGGCATCATATAGATATCAACCATATGATTTTTTCAGTAAAAAAAAAAAATGTTCATCTCATCCATCTTTCACAGAATTTTAGCGATGTAATTTTTTTTTCAGATTTTCGTCCTCACTAAAATATTTTGAGCTAAATTTTTGTTAACTAGCTGCCATCAACGCAGGCGATTTAGTGTTAACCAATATGTAACCTGACACATATAATCAAATCAATTGTCTCATATGCTCCTGTATTGCATTCCCTGCTATCAAAACATGAATTTAAAAATCCTGAAAGCTCTTTCCAAAATAAAAAAAAATAAAAAAACGACTCAATAACTCAAAATTTCTCATGTCGTGTACCAAAATCATTTTTATTTCAAAAATAAAATGGTAATTTCAGTTTTTTCCCATTCGTTTACTTTAACTGATTGTTCAGTAGCATCGCACTCAGAAGCAAAATTAAGGCTCTTGACGACAGACCTCGTAATTTTGAATCTGTGTTAAGTAATGCAGACAACACTTTTCTGGCACCTCCTCCTCCAAACTTCCCCACCATGCCATGAGGGAGGAGACTTGGAGCTTTTACAAATTCCATGTGTATCAATCCAGTTATATGTTCAAAACAGCTAAAGAAGTAAATTTTATGATTTATCAAAATTATGGTCTCTGAAAAATTAGCAGTCAGTAACTGTTTAATAAATTAAAGATGATATCAGAAGTTATTGATACATATTTTAGATACCATAAGCTATTTAATATATTGTGGGAGGAAATGCACATGAATTAATTAAAATAAAATTGTATTGTATTCTCTGCTTTTTTTCTTTTACATCAAATAAAAGCAATACTGCAAATGATGTGATTAAGAAAACGACTACTCTTTTTTTTTTTTTAAACCTGTAATTTTTCTCCTTGAGGAAAAGAAATTACTACTTGGTATTCCTGATTTTACCATTTACCTAACATATATATGCACATATATCATTTCTGTTATAATATTTAATATACAACTATAATAATTACATTTCATTTGGCATAGAGAGCGATTCATTACATATTTTTCACATAAATATAACTTACCTACTATTTTTTACGAATTTTAATGCTTCAGAAAGTCTTTCACAACTGTGATGCAATTTTTATGTCACCACAGATGGAAATCCCATCTAACATTCTCTTCGTATCAAAAACTTCCGATATGCAACAGTGTCTCCAGCATTCGGTTGATTGACACACATAATAAAATAGATAATTGCCTGGAAACATTTGTTTGGGTTGTTTTATCACCAGTAAGTTTTTTTAAAAGAAGAAAAGTTCTAGCACCATCATTTTCTAGTCGTGATTGAAAACTTAACTTATCTTCAAAATTTATTTCATTCGTTGTCATATTTATTCCATGAACTTCTTTTCCATGTGTTAACGACTGTGTCAAGTACCTAAATTTACAATTACACTCAGGATGTGGACAAGGATAAGGCAAAGTTGAACTTGAGCACCGTTCAGTATGTTTCTGTAATTTTGATAAATATGAAAAACTTTTTAGATAAATACTACATTCTAATACTGCTTTTTCCCCTTCTTGACCGATCCCTTTTTTTGTCATTCTTATTTTCAATTGCGGTATATATATCCTTCGCAGATTTTACGGTGATTAGAAATAGATTGTAAAGTAAAATATGTATTTCTACACAATACGCAGCATTTTGAATATTCATAATGAACAAGAGCACCTTCAATGTGACTTCATCTTTTATATATACCATTGTCACATTTTTTCAACATTTCATGTACATTATCGCAATCAAAACCTTCCTCCTCGTTTAAAATATTGCTTTCAGCTATATAAATTTTAAAACATTTATTCTCGACTTTTGATGAGTGTATATACGTATACTGCTGTTTGTAGAAAATGCAACACCATGAAAGAATCATCAGAATCAAATGAAATTTAATGCAGAAACGACTTGTACTGATACAAATAAATGATGAAATTTTCAAAACAAAAGAAACAAATTAAGCGTCCGAAATCAGTATTTGGTGCAGCCACCATGCGCTGCAATAAGTGCTGCTATACGACGTGGCATGGAGTCAAACAGATGTTGAATATCTGCTTGAGGAAGAGAATTCCATATCGCTTGTATGTGCAACCAAAGTTCGTCTTTGGAAACTGCAGGACGCGGATCACGAGCGAGACGCCGACCAACCATATCCCACACGTGCTCAATAGGCGACATATCCGGTGAATAAGCAGGCCAAGGAAGAAGTTGCATGCGTTGTGCTGAACAGAAGTCTCGAACAGTCCGCGCAACATGTGGGCGTGCATTATCCTGCTGAAAGATAGCTCCAGGGATGCCTTGAAGGAAAGGAACGACTTCGGGCTGTAGCACTTCACGGACGTACCTGTTGCTATTGAGATTACCCTCAATTCGTATCAAATTGGATCGTCCATGATACGAAATCGCACCCCAGACCATAACTCCGGGTGTTCGACCACTATGTCGTTCAATAATACACTCAGGAAGGCAGCGTTGACCGGCATAACGTCTAACACGAACACGGCCATCATGGGTCCACAAATTGAAGCGTGATTCATCTGAAAAGACAACTTGGTGCCAATCAGCTCGCCTGTCTCTGTGCTCAAGAGCCCACTGCCGACGCAGCCGTCGATGATTCGCCGTGAGGGGAATCCTGTATAAAGGCACCCTTGCACGCAATCCACGGCGCAGCAGACGACGACGAATTGACGAAGCCGACAATTGTACACCTGTAGCAGTAGACCAACGTGCTGCCAGCTGCCTGGAGGAAGCTGTGCGATCATTCACCGCCATGCGGAGCAGGTGTCGATCATCGCGCTCTGACGTCACCTTCTGTCGTCCAGTGCCTGTTTTTCGAGTTGTTCGGTGCTCGTCGGTCCACTGCTTCCAAACTCGCATCACTGTGGAACTGTTCCGCTGCATACGAGCTGCTATTGCGCGATAGGAAAATCCTCCTTCTCGAAGGCCGATTATCCTCCCTCGTTCAAACTCCGTAAGTTGCTTGAATTTCTTATTCTTCCGTCGTGGAGGCATACTCAGGTCTCACTAAACGTTTGCCACTAACAAATAATCATAGACTTTTTTCAACGTCCCGCTACAGCACTTTATTTATACGCTTTCAGCATCAATTCAGAGGGCGCTGCGCGCGCCGCGCACGCGCGATGGCTCTGAAACTTTATTAATTTGCATAATATCCTATAATTGACATTTGCTGCGAATTTCATTTGATTCTGATGATTCCTTCATGGTGCTGCATTTTCTACAAACAGCAGTTTATAATACTAAAGATTCACTTACCTTATATTTTTGTAATTGGTCTACTTCGTTCGTCAATTTTGATCCCTGGGAGAAAAAAAAAACAATAATCTCGCAAATATGTTAAAAAAAAACCTGGAAATTAAAAAAGCAGAAAATTAGAACACACATGAAATCAATCAACAATAAAGAACAGTGGAATAAAAATAAAACAGCATTACAATTTCAAGAAAATAATTAGTATCAAATCTAGCAACCACGTACAAATACAACCTCACTAGACGAAATCTTTTACTAATGTAATACAGCTTGGCTCAATAACAAGCCGTAAGGTTAACTTGGCGATCTACAAAAAGAGGCTCGAAATAATGTACCAGCAACCATTGTATTGTTGCCACTCAAAAAAACGAGCATTACACGTCTTGATTCGTTCCTAATACCTGCAAAAATTGTTCATAACCGCCAGTAACTAATCTCATTAGTTTTGTGAGTTGAGTCAATGTATATTATTCTATTACAGCTTTCTGTCATCATTTCTTTTTTTCAACTACTCATAAGCCAATTGCTAACGAATTATTTGGTAATTTTTTTAAGCTTATGAACCCAAAACCATATCTTATCCTTGAAGTTTATACAAAAGAACACAATTACAAGTTTCATTTTGCAATGTATTAATAATAATATCGACAGAAACAGCATTTTTTACGAAATAGTGAGAGTAAATTCAAAGAATTAACCTTACATGATAAGTTTTTGTTAGTCAAAAAAGATCCTGTAAGACATTTATTCTCGATCTCTCTTCATTTCCCTGTTAACATCTGCATATTCCAATACTTTAGATCTCTCAATACTCATTCAAAACCTAGCTTTAATAAATTCTCAACATATATTTTTAATTGGTTGAAATTTTATGTTTTAGGGGCCTTAATTTATATAACTAAGCTTTCAGAAGTACTTCACATTTATCGATTCATCTGCCACAAAAACAATAACTTTAGTAGGATATTTAATTGTTGATATTAAACTTTTGAGGTTTCTTCGAATAGTTGGAGATATATATGTATATTATAACAATGAGGAAAAGAATGTTAATTAAAACAGTATTTTTACAAAATATATAACCTCATTTTGAATATACTTCTTCAACAATAGATTATACTCTTATTAAAGAATGCAACTTCGTCGTTTAATATTATTTTAAAGTTTATTTAACGTTTTGAGTAAGCTATTACAAAAGGCATTTTCCTCTTCGTTAAAATTGATATTGCTTTTGTTAAGAAACAAAAAAAATATTAATTAAGTTTCTCGTTTTTCAGATTAGGTATGTCATTAATTATTCATTAAGAATATCAAAATTTGACATGCCTTTTCTATCGTTCCGGGGAGCTGGCTCTTTATGTCCTTAGTTGCAAACAAAACAAACTCATCATCTTATGTAAATGAAAAGTCTGCACTTCCTTGTAAATAAAAATATATATTGACATTAATTACAACACTGACACATAACTATAAGACATAACGCAGGTTACATAGTACAGCAAAACGCGTTCTCTCTCGTTCTCAGTTCAAAGTTCCAGTTCTAAAGTTCGTTCTGTTTTTACGCTGCTCACTCCAAACAACAGCGTCCACTGGAGGGAGTCACGTGGTTTCAGCTGGGAAAGTATTCAGTTCGGAACAGCTTTCAACTATATAATTTTTTAAAATTTTTTCTCATGTTTGAGACTGTTCCAACCAGCCATTCATTGTGAATAGCTTTCTGGCGGCGAAATGTAAAACGAGTCAGTATTCTATGTGCTGCGAGAGAGAACGGTCGTATGAAGAGCGACTGATGTTATGCTAATGTGTTGAGAAATAAAAGTGTAAAAACAGACAAGTAGAATTTATTTGCGAGTGATAGAAACAAACGGTCAGGAAAATCGCGAGAGTATGTGTGTTAACATTTGGTACGTCGATAGCAGAGCGGATTATGCGATTGTGGATTTGAGTTTTTAATTGAGAATTTAGACCTTGGATTTACCACGGTATAAGTCACAGCAGACAGAGTGGCTGCAAAAACCCATCTTGGGGATTCTTTAGTTTACGGGGTTGAAGTTTTTTCGCCGCCAAATCCTAATTTCTAGTTAAAGGCAGATCGCCAAGATGTTGTCCTTGGAAGAAACCAGTTTGTAACAACCGTGCGCAAGACGATCAGTGGGGAAAATTCTCTGCGTAGTAATACACTGTTTTTTCTGGACGTTTACCATTTTTCAAACGGTCTTGTTTCCTGAAAAGCGTTGTCGTCTAAACTGCGCTCCAGCCATCTTCTTGCTATTAAAATGAATCATTGAAAAATATTTTTAAGAAAATGCTTACCTATTTGAAGAAGTAAATTAATTCTGTAATAAAAGTAAATAGAAATTAGGTTAAATTAATTTGATTCGAATAGAAAAAATAAATTGAATTTCTTAAGAACTTGTGTGATCCTGTGATCTTGTTTTCAGAAAAGTGTTTTCGACTTAATCGCACTCCAGCTATCTTCTTGCTGCTTACCTGAAAGTTATGTTTGATATTTTAAATGAACCGAAAAAAAAATTTGTTTTTAAAGAAATACTTACCAATTTGAAGAAGTACATTGAAGTTGTGTAGTAAATAGCGAATCGAAATTAGTTAAAGTAATTAAAATTGTAAAAAAAAATTGTGTGATTTTCAATACCGTAAGTACTAGAATAAATAATTTTTATCCCTTAACATTGAAATTGAGTTTTTTTCCTTCGTTATTATTGGATTACTGAAGATTATTCTCGTATTCTTCCGAATGATCAAATTCTATATTGAATTTTGCCTTAATTGTACTGAACTTATTCATAACTGATTTAGTGTATTATATCGAATCTTTCATATAATTTTCTTCAAAAAATATTAAAATTAATAATTAAAGATGTAGTTTGGGAGTAAATATAACTCTACGGTACAGTGCTTTAACGCAGTATTATTTTCCATTCTTTTTTTTTTCTGTTAAAAAAAGTAACTTAAAATAAGATAAAATAAGTTTACCAAAATAATCTAATTAGTAAACAGCTTCGGAAAATCAGTCTGTTGTTCCAGATAATGAAATCCTTCAGGTGAAGATGTTGAAAATAAATATCGCTTATGAAATGAATGTAGAAATTCTTAATGATCAAATAAGAATTCGACCCCTGGCAGATAGGATTTTCAAAAGAGTCTACTATGAAGCGTTTTATCTGATGGAAATATGATCAAGCAATATTTTACTACGCAGAGAATAATTTATCATATGAATGAAAAAAATGTTAGTGGATTCTAAATTTATCTCATGTTAAAGTATCAAAATTTTAAAATTCTTTTCTTAACAAATTAAGTACATTTTAATTTTTTTTTTCTAAATGTTAAGAATTTATCATTTCAATAAACTAATATCTCTAGAAACTATCTCAATGTTGAAAGAGTTTTATGTAGTTTTCAATTTGAAGAAGTAAAATGAAGTTATATATTTATGTAGTAGCAAATGGAAGTTAGTTTTGATAATTCGTTTTTTTTTTCCCCTACTGAAGATCGTTCTTGTATATTTCGAAATGATCAAATTCCTCACTAAGTTTTGTTTAATTGTACTGAGTTCACTCACAACTGATATAATGTATAATATTGAATATTTCATACACTTTTTTTAAAGAAATATTAAAATTAATATCTATATATGTAATTTTAAAGTAAATATAACTTTACGGTACAGTGTCTTAACTCAGTATTGTTTTCCATTCTTTATTACTATTAAAATATTAATATATATATATTAATATTTTAGTAGTAATAAAGAATTAATTATTTTTATTTTAAAGCATAAAAACTTGAATATTGTTTTAAAAAGATATTGTAACAGCACTAAAGGCGAAAAATATAAACAAGGTGATCGTATAACTTGGAATCTTAATTAAAGAAAAAGAAGAATTTTTAAGAAATTACTCTTTTCTCCCGGTAAAACTTCAAAAATTAATGTTCCAATCAACGTCAGAATTAGATTCGTTAAGTCACAAGGATTAAAAAAATAACTAAATGAATTTGATTATTTTCAGGATTGAAAACAAGCAGAAATACTAAATTTTCTTTTTTTTTAGAATGCGTTTTAATAACAATTTATTGCAGTATAATATATATAAAATCAAATGTCATATCACACACTATCAATTATTTCAAATGCAATATCAAGGAACTCAAGTATCGGTGAATTTTTTGGATAATTTAGTTGAATTTTATGCACAAGTAAAATAGAAATATATTAAGATTCTTCAATCTAGAATACATCTTTCGAAAAGTTTGTAATGAACTATATTTAATAAAAAAAATTATATTTGTCATAAAAATGTTGTGAGAATATATATATATATATAAATAATACATTAAAAAATACAATAATGTTTACCCCTATCTGTAACAGTTAAGAAAACTTAGTTTCTGTTTTGATAAATTATTATTTGACAAAGAATATCTACAACATTTTCAATTTTATTACCAAAGAAAAGGCAAAAAAAGTACACCTATTTAATTCATTAATATACATATCCTCATGCATTCCTATTAATAAAATTATTTTTGAGATTTAAAGATAATCAAGTACACTGGTTATCATAAATTAAGGAAAATTCACAAAAATCGCGATAACTCAAGAAATTACACATGGAATTTTATGAAACTTACCCACAATATACAACACATAGTAAGGTATTAAACAACATAAAAAGAAATTATCAGACATTAATAGTAGTATAGAAATTAGCACATGTATAAAATAAACAAATTGGAAGTATCGGTTTGCAATAGAAAAAAGTACCTTTAATATGGAATATGATTGCCTCTAGAAGCAATACAGCACAAACAGCGATGTGTGATGCTTTCAATTATGCGGTCTATCAGTTCAATAGGAAGTGAGAGCCATTGCTTTTGTAAAGCAGATGCAAGCGCGGCAAGGGTCTGAGGGGGCGGATTGATGGCAGATACACGCCTCCCTAGAGCATCCCAAACGTGCTCGATAGGATTCAAGTCCGGGGATCGAGCTGGCCACTCCATGCGCGTAATTGTTTCCTGTTGAAGATAATCATCAACAATGCGAGCTCTGTGTGGTCTTGCATTATCGTCCTGTAACAGGAAGCAATCACCAATCGCCCCGGCATATGGGCGCACATAAGCATCAAGGATGTTGTCTCGATAAACCTGAGCATTCACGGTTCCCCTTGGAAAGACATGGAGGTCTGTGCGCCCTCCTAAGGATATGCCTCCCCAAACACAGACACTGCCTCTTCCGTATGCATCTCTTTCACGGATGTTTGATGGATGATAACGGGTCCCAGGTTCTCTCCATATCAAATAACGTCTACTGTCACTTTCTAGACTAAACCTGGACTCATCCGTAAAGAGAACAGGCCTCCATTGATCTGACGTCCAGTGGACATGTTGTCGGGCCCACTGCAAACGGTCTCTCCTATGGCGTGATGTGAGCGGCACGCAAATGGCTGGTCGTCTCGCATACAGATCACCTTCGTGGAGCCTTCTGCGCACAGTTGACGTTGACACCAACCTTCCGGTGGCTGCAGCAAGAGAGGATCTAAGATGTGTCGGAGTAGCGGTTCTATTCCTGCGTGCACTTAATGTCAAATATCGGTCATCGGCACTGGTCGTAACAGTTGGCCGTCCTTGACTGAACCTCCTAGATGCCGAATCTGTGGTTTGAAATTGCCTCCAAAGTCTATGAACCACAGATGGACTCACATTTAACCATCTGGCCACTTCTGATTGACTCTGCCCTGCCTCTAGTCTCCCGATGGCTCTCCATCGTAGTTCTTCAGGCAAATGATGCCTAGAGGTCATTATTACGAATTGGCTATCTCAGATTTTCAATGTCGCAATCACAGTAAAATTTGTGTGCTTTCTCTCAAACTTGGACTTTTATGCTCCAGGCAGATGACGTAAGCCGAGTGCAGCGTCACTAATTTGCATATTGCAATTTTACTCAGCTACTCTTAGTGGACAACATATGCAAATTTTGCACGGTTTGGCTTACTTTTGAAAGAGTTATCGCTATTTTTGTGATTTTTCCTTAATTTATGATAACCAGTGTATTATAAATGCTGATCTCAGATAAAATACAATAAAAGATCAAAAGAATTAATTTAAATTAGTATTTTCATGCAGATCTTGGCAAATTGATAAACATAAAAAGACTGATCTGATTATTGAGACATTTTTGTTTGCTAAATTAATGCTTTAAAAAGATCAGTTAAGCATCTCAAAGTTAATTGTTTGGTATTACTAATTTTTAAATATTAAATGAGACACACTTGTAATAAAATATGTTCCGAACACATATTTTAATTCCGATTGTTCAAATGAAATAAAACAACTGTCATGACTGAAATTATATATGCTTTACAAACACAGAAGATGAAATGATTGAAAGTTTGCTTCCTGAAGTATTAAATGAATAAATATTTTTAATTTTCCATACATTATGAAAAATAAAAAGACATTTCTTCAGCTAAATGATGAAATGTAACTAACAGCAGTGAAGAATATTTATTGAATTGCAAAACAATTTAATGGGAAAAGAAAAAAAAACTTAAGCATCTCAAAAATCTAGTTACAACATTAAACATTAAAACTTTTCCTCGTCTATATACGAGATAAATCAGTTTACTTTTCCTAAGCATCTGAATCGATACTTATTCTTACAAATCCATTCCCACCTGAATTTTCGAATGGAATCCTTATTTGTGCAGAATCCTCATTATCTCAAATGCGACTCATCGGAATCGAAATTCTATCATGCAATACTTTTGCTTCCGTTAAAATATCTTTAACGGTTTTTTCCTTCAAGGAACCAATATCAAATACATTTATATTTTCTATTGAAGGATGCATCTGAAACATTAAGAAAATTATCTAAATTAAGTTACATTATTAAGTTTTGTTGAAAATAATAAAATAAATAAAGAAAGCGTTTCTATCAAAATTTATATCAGATATATTATTTCTCGTTATAAGCTCTCTTAAAAAATGAAAGTAATGATTACAATAACCTAAAATTCGATTAAAAATTTTCGTAGCTTTTGCAATGAAAATCTATAAATTCAATAATCATGAAATGTTATCGTACGGTAATTTTTCATTTTCGGAACGAAAATGCTAAAATTGACAGCAAATTTCATACTTAACTCTTAAAAATGACAGAGAAATACAGGGGGTGGACAAAAATATGGAAACACCTTGTAAAATGCATGTTTGAAAAGAAAGATTGATTTTAATGAAATATGTAGGTGGCGCTGGCGTTTTTGACTACTAACGCCACCTATACAACTTCGTAAATGTGCTAAACAGTTCAGTTGTTGTCGGAGTACTGTTATGTGAGGTTGTCATTGCATTATGTCAGAGTTAGCAGACTTCGAACGTGGGCAAATTGTTGGAGCACGTATGGTAAGTGCTTCCGTAAGCAAGGTAGCCGAGGTGTTTAGTGTTTCAAGAGGTACTGTATCGAAGATTTATTCCGCATATTTGAAAAGCGGAAAAACATCATCTGCTAAATCACAGCGCGGACGAAAGTGTGTGCTGAGTGATCGTGACAGATGATCATTAAGGGCAATTGTGACGAAAAATAAGAAGACCACAGCTGCAAAAGTTACTGCTGAAATGAATGTTGTGTTACAGAACCCTGTGAGTACCAAAACAATTAGAAGGGAGCTTCATAAACAGGGAATTTCTGGCCGTGCTGCAATTGAGAAGCCACTCATCAGTGATGCTAATGCCCGTAACAGGAAAAGGTGGTGTTTAAGTCATAAAGCCTGGACTATAGGGCAGTGGAAGCGTGTAATGACGAGTCTTCTTTCACATTGTTTCCCACTTCTGGCCGAGTTTACGTCTGGAGAACGCCATCTCAAGCCTATAATACAGACTGCTTGTTGCCAAGAGTGAAACATGGCGGGGGTTCTGTTATGGTTTGGGCAGCCATATCGTGGTTCTCTGCTGGCCCCATGATAACTGTGTCAGGGCACATGACTGCCAAGACTTATGTGAACATTTTGGCAGATCAAGTTCATCCCATGGTACAAACTTTGTTCCCCGATGGTGATGGTGTCTTCCAAGACGACAAAGCCCCTGTTCACACAGCTCACATTGTCCAGGACTGGTTTTCTGAGCACGAGGAGGATTTGTCCCATCTCCCCTGGCCACCACAGTCACCAGACCTGAATATTATCGAACCTTTGTGGTCTACATTGGAACGAAAAGTGCGTTCTCGTTATCCACCGCCAACATCGTTATCTGAACTTGCCACCGTTTTGCAGGAAGAATGGTATAATATTCCCTTGGCACACATACAGGAACTGTATTTATCCATTCCGAGAAGACTGCAAGCTGTTTTGGATGCCAACGGGTTTCATACACCATATTAAGCAAAGAAACATGTTTTTTAAAAGGTGTTTCCATATTTTTGTCCAACCCCTGTATTTTAAATATATGCCAAAGAAATGTAATAAAAATGTGCACACAAAATACTAAGTATTTAGCAAAAATATGCATCGTAGCATATTAATTATCAGAATAACTTTTAGAAACATTTTATGGATGAAATATTTTATAAACATACCATAAAAGAATAAGCAGCAAAAAGTGAACTGGACTTGACAATGCTCTGAAAGATAACAATGTGAGAGTTAAATTAGATGAAACTTGCCTCTGAATATTGTATGATTTGAATCAAAGGGAACACTTTCTTCTGTAAATTGGAACAGTAAAAATATTAAGAATTTAGATGCATGAAAAAATGAAAAATTATAAGTAATGGACATATTCCAGATCAGTATAAAGTCGAATATATAACTTATTTCTAGGATTTTCCAAAAGCATGCAATGTACTTATTTCTGACTAATTTAAAATAATCACTCTTAATATTATAAGAAACTATAAATTTAAACTTTCACACATTTATATATACATAAAATGCTTTTTTTTAAAAAAAAAATTACTGCTATAAAAATAATGATCAAAATTTCTAGGCAATTTTTTCTTCAAATTCTTATTACAAATCCTTCTTCAATAGACATTAATTTATGAAATTTTATTAACAATGGTATGTTTTTTACTAAATTCCATTAGAAAAGCAAAGTATTCTGAATAAGTCTACCTGAGGAATAAAGAATTTATTAATTATGGTTTACATTCTATAAAACCTCCCCCTTTCTTCCTCCTTAATTTTGCTTCTAAGTGCAACATTAATAAAACAAATGAATGAAATGTACAATAATTCGATATAAAAACCAACGTTTTTAAAAACAACGTTTTTATATGGTGACAAAGTTTATTAGAGAAAATTATTGCTGTTAGTTATTTTTAACTTTAAAATTTACTTAAAAAGAGACATTTGTGAGAGTATTAAAAAATTCATAATACTCATAAAATCAAAACATGCATTTGAAAGTTTGTAAGTCATTCTATTAAAAAAAGAATGGGAACCAGAATTCAGAAAAAATTATTGTGATAAGACACAGCGCCAAATATTGGAAACTTTCTTTCTTGCGAATGATTACTGACAAAAAGTCAGCAACCCTTACTATCTCGGAGATAGTAAAGGAGAGATAGTATCTCCCCTTTGTGAGTACAAAAGGTTTACGATACTCATGCTGCGTGGGGAGTGCCCGGTGCTCCCAGAGGGGGAAAGAAATTTTTTCCTCAATCCTAAAAGCGCCGAGAGGAAAGAATATTTTGACTTATTAAAATTATTGAAATATTAGTTAAAACGTCGCAAACGTCTAAATATTGCATTGTTAGGCGAGTACGAACGATTCCCAAAATTTCAAAGCTGTAGCTTGATGGGAAGTTGGTTAAATTAACGATCGAAAATTTGATGACACACACACTCACACACACACACACACACCAAGTGAAATTCAGAAAAACGTTGTAAAAAAGGTAAAAGTTTTCAAGAGAAATTACTATTAACTTATCGCTAAGAGATTGAATATAAAAAAATGAGGGATAATTTCTACGAAAATAAATAATTAAATTTATACTTATATACGATTACAAAAATTATTTCGCACAGAAGTTAATAATTAGTAAAAAAAAAAAAAAAAAAATTCCGCGCTGTCTTAACTGCCCCCCCCCCCACACATTTAAGGAAAGTTTTGCCTACATATTTATAAATATTTATTATTAAGTTATCATAAAATAGAATAAATGAGAATATATCATTCACTTACTCTTAAATAACAGCCAAACAGGAATGCATTCCAAATATCTATTGGTAAATATATGTAGATACATTTTATTAAGAATGCACATTAAATATTTTTAAGATAATATTTACCAAGTGATACAAAAACATGCTAGAAAATTTAAATTTCTCTTTTTATCAATTTCAATTACACTATTAAGGTGGGAAACGAAGAAATTTTAATGGTAACTAAAATATTTGAGAATCTATAAGAAAGAGAAAAAGTTCAGGTTTCCAAGAAGGTATATTTTACGCCCTTTCTAGTTATCAACAAACACTCCAAAACAAACACAACTCAAATTGACAATGCCGAGTCAGATTCATTAAGAAGTAGTCCCTCTGACAAGATGGAAAAGATTCCCTCGACTGATACATTAGATACACGGCCATCCTTAAAGACCTTCGAATCTCCAAATTAACACTCATATTGTTTATCTTTCTAGATGCTCCTACGAACTAACTACAGAAATCCTCTTATCCAAGCCTTGCCTATTTTTGCACACAGCAATGGAATCCATGCTTTCCCTATAAATCCTGTGAAAATTACTTTCATTGAATCCCACCATAACCAAGAGCATTTTAACTACTGATACCCTTTTAATTTTCCTCCCTTAAAAAGAAGAGAGCTGAACAGTACGATAGAACAGCTGATTCATCCTCTTTCTACCCAGTCCAACACCTTTATACTTTAAAATTCGATATAAAAACCAACGTTTTTAAAAACAACGTTTTTATAAGGTGGCAAAGTTTATTGGAGAAAATGATTGAAATATTAGTTAAAACTGTTAGTTATTTTTAACTTTAAAATTTACTTAAAAAGAGACATTTGTGAGAGTATTAAAAAATTCATAATACTCATAAAATCAAAACATGCATTTGAAAGTTTGTAAGTCATTCTATTAAAAAAAGAATGGGAACCAGAATTCAGAAAAAATTATTGTGATAAGACATGGCGCCAAATATTGAAACTTTCTTTCTTGCGAATGATTACTGACTAAAAGTCAGCAACCCTTACTATCTCGGAGATAGTATCTCCCTTTTGTGAGTACAAAAGGTTTACGATACCTCATGCGTGGGGAGTGCCCGGTGCTCTCAGAGAGGGAAAGAAATTTTTTCCTCAATCCTAAAAGCGCCGAGAGGAAAGGATATTTTGACTTATTAAAATGATTGAAATATTAGTTAAAACTTGTCGCAAACGTCTAAATATTGCATTGTTAGGCGAGTACGAACGATTCCCAAAATTTCAAAGCTGTAGCTTGATGGGAAGTTGGTTAAATTAACGATCGAAAATTTGATGACACACACACACCAAGTGAAATTTAGAAAAACGTTGTAAAATAACTTTCCATTTTCGCTTCAACCCCACTTCCTATTGAAATCACTTCCTCCAGTGAAAAGGGAAAAGCTAATATATGATCTAAAAGAGGCCGCAGCAGACTGACTACTTATTTCGGCGGAAGTGGTATCGTTGGTCTGCTTTCATTTAACATTTTTTGGCGCCGTCAGACACAGTGCAGCTGAAGTTTACAGGGGATGAATCAGCTTGAAGACTTTTAGAAAATGCTGTTCCTTGGGGAAGGGGGAACTAGCCAATCTCTTTTAGAAAAGACGTGTCTTCGGCAAAAAGGGGGGGAGGGGTAGAATGACCAGATCTTAACTATCCGGATTTTCTTACTCGATCTCACTGAAAATCTATTGAGAACCTGGGTCATATATTTGCCCAGAAGTAAATTAAGATTAATGATATATAATATTAAAAATAATAATAACTTAAAAATACAAAGATACAATGGAAGGAATTTTGTAGGAATTCCTCAAACATAAAATCAATCGACAATGAATGTAATCTTCAATAAAGTCGCCCCCCCCCTCCCTCCCTCTTCTTGGTACCTCATATTCTTTTTTAAAATTAAGCTAAAGCTCTTGAAATCATAAGTATTAAAAAAACAACGCTGCCAATAAATTTTACCATTAGTTTTTCATTTATATTGGCAAAAACAGTTTGATGAATGAAACTGATATCTAAGCTCAAGAAATGGAGGACTTAGTATTAAAAAGGCCATTGTTTGAGCAATTAATTGATAAATATACAAAATGATATTTTTAAAAATCGCTTCTGTAAAAGATACAAAAATTTAACAATAATATTGGTTGATATCGTACAAATAGTAGTTTGCTTATTTTTAACAATTATGTTTATCTAATGTTTAATGTATGTATTTTTTCGGAAAAGAAGTGAAAAAAGCTTCTATAAGCACTTTTTTTCTTGCTAAGATACTCAGGTAAAAAGAATTTTGGTTTCGTTTTATTATCATCGCTCTAGAAGCAACACGAGGGCTATTGGCGATGGGCCCCGGTCAACTGACGAGAACGACACCTGAGCTGGCAACCCACTCTCCTAACTTTCACACCACGCCAACGTGAAGACTTTGAACCCCCTTAGATTTAACGTGTATCAGCCCCGGCTTCACGGTGGGTGTTTAGTATCATCAAGGTTTGGACCCTCGTCTCGACGAAAACTGCCAGCCGCGAATCCTTGACCATGACCACTAGGCTATTGCGGTCACATGTTTCCACTGAGTAACTTTTTTTAATGATTAAAGAAGTGGAAGTAAAGATAATAAGAGGATTACACAACAGGTTTTACACAAATTGCTTATTTATTATTCCCAGTTTTAGCAGCTAAGTTGGAATAAAATTTAGTTTTTTTCCAAAAAATACAGTCAGCGACCTCAAGTATATAGAAGAAGGGAAAAAAATGCACACACAAAAAATCACATTTGTTTATTAAATAATCCTACTTTTGATAAAACTCAAAACTATTTACAGATTTTCTAAAAGTATTTTATTTAGGCTCTTAAATGCCTTTTTGTCATGAATAGAAAATCACACCTTTGAAAATCTTAAAAAACCTGATTACAAAACACAATGTAAATATAGGTTTAATTAATTTCTCCCAATTTGACAATAATTTTATACAAATAATCTTAATTAGAATATTTCAAATTTGTCTCAGTGGTGATAAAGTGTTTTGCTTCTTACATGAAATGGGTACAATTACATTCTTATTTTCTATATTAGAATAACAGTAATTGATTTCATAGCACTTGATTTATTTTTTATCATCTTAACAACAAATTCTTCCATATGAATACTTTACTCAGAATGTAAATTATAGTTTTGAATATGGAAGAAAATCAAAACTGTGGATGATGAAAGGGGGGTTGAATGATTAGACTTTGAGTTATTTGAAACTTATCTATTCAAACAAAGAGCTGTGGACTGTATACTAAAAAATGAATGTTTATTTGAGCGACGGTTGGTATGTCGTGCTCCTTGGCTGATGTCTACAGGAATAATGATACAAATTGTAAAAACAAGAATATGACTACTAGCGCTATCTGCACTCACGGGTCGTAATACCAGCTATTGGTTTTGTGACTTCTTAATTAAAATGTTCACTCGTTTTAATCAAATATTTCATTTCTTTCATCAGACTCTGAAGAAATTATGCATTAATCGTATTGGTAAGAGAAAATTTTACGGAAGAAAACTGAGAAAATCTAGAGAAACAAAAGTGTAGGAAATTTTTTTGAAATTTTAATTACATCAAAGCTCTGAAACACTTTTTGAAGCATTAAAAACTGTAAAAAAAAGCAGGAAGTAAGTTATATTTATAAGAAAAAACTTTTTAAATTAATATAAGTGTTTAATTGTAATTGTGTTTTGCTTCAATCATCTACTTTTTAAATATATGACTTTCAAATCAGCCACTTTCTGTCTTTAAATTCTACATATGCGAGTATGCTATTTCCCCTTGAATAGTAAACTAAGTTTGGGTATAATTTATTATTTTTCATAAAATGGTTTTTTTTTTTTTTTTTTTTTTTTGTTAAACAGCTATGATTTCCCTGGTTGTTATCTAATTCGTTCCGTTTGTCAACCATTTAGGGGTGGGGATATTTTGGCATTTGGAAAACTTATAAGATGCTTGAAGGTGTTTGTCTTAGCTATCATAATTTTTTTTTAAAAAAAATTTAATATTCCTTAACTGTACCATTTTCATCTTATCAGTTCCGATTCCTGTGGGATATAAGAATATTAACCCTTTCGCTTCCAGAGAGAGAAAAAAGGAGAGCTTCTTTAGGCCCGCGGCTTATTACCAAGGAGTGTCACGCTGTGCCCAAACGATTTTAGATATTAAGCCTAATTCGTAAGAAAAATTTCTCTAAAATCGGCTATTTATTAAAATATTTTGGTATTTACATATATTATTTAAAATTCATTAAACTTAATATATACAAAAGAAAAAAAAAATATTTAATCGAAAATTAAATGTTTTATACATAAAAAATCATACTTTTAAGAAAATAAAAAATATATTTATATACGTTACATAAATTTCATGGTTTAATGATGTACCATTATATGGAATATATAGATATAAATGATAAATCTTATTTTGCTGTATGGTATATTTATAAAAAAAAAATTCAATGCATAGTACAACGTCGCAAGTCTTGCACACATATTTTGACGCTTTAAGCAAAAATTTGAGCAAAGGGCACATCTTAGTCCCATTTTTTTTTTTTTTTTTTTACTTTAATATCTATGTACAGATTTGGATTATTTTCGCTAACATTACTGTCAGATTCATTCGTTATTTCGCAAATCACAGTATCAGATAAATACTTTCTTTTCGTCATGACAATCGCTGCAAATGAAAACCGACCCAATGAAACGAACAGCTGATAACATCTGCTACCAAAAGCCCTAACCCCCATAAAGGGCCATAAATTCTCCTTCGAACTTCTAAGAAGCAAGAAAGAAAGAAATAATTCGATATAAAAACCAACGTTTTTATGTGGTGGCAAAGTTTATTAGGGAAAATTATTGAAATATTAGTTAAAACTGTTAGTTATTTTTAACTTTAAAATTTACTTAAAAAGAGACATTTGTGAGAGTATTAAAAAAATCATAATACTCATAAAATCAAAACATGCATTTGAAATTTTGTAAGTCATTCTATTAAAAAAAAGAATGGGAACCAGAATTCAGAAAAAATTATTGTGATAAGACATGGCGCCAAATATTGGAAACTTTCTTTCTTTTTTGTCAGCAACCCTTACTATCTCGGAGATAGTAAAGGGGAGATAGTATCTCCCCTTTGTGAGTACAAAAGGTTTACGATACCGCATGCTGCGTGGGGAGTGCCCGGTGCTCCCAGAGGGGGAAAGAAATTTTTTCCTCAATCCTATAAGCGATCTATGCACTGATGCTTAGACCTATCCTGACTTACGCCTCCCCTGTCTGGGCCCACTGTGCACCTACTACTATGGATATCCTAGAAAGCTCTCAATCCAGCATACTACGAACAATAGCAAAAGCACACTGGTACATGCGCAATGCTGATATCAGAAATTCATTAAATTTCCCAACCCTCAAGCAATTCATCAAAAAATTAGCGAAAAACT
This sequence comes from Nephila pilipes, assembly GCA_019974015.1. Lineage (NCBI taxonomy): Eukaryota > Metazoa > Arthropoda > Arachnida > Araneae > Nephilidae > Nephila > Nephila pilipes. The sequence continues at coordinate 153,639 of BMAW01035067.1, read as the reverse complement.
TCTACAATAAAATCAATATCTCCACCAACAGAACCATTCAGGCAATAGAGAAATATACTCCAATCAATAATAATCAACTTCTGCACAGACCACGCGAAATGCTACTTGATTAATTCTCAATTTCTCTTCATCATCATTTTCCTACACCATTTCCTGCCAAAATCTACTTCAAAATGACATGCATCATCAAAAACCAATAGGAGCGCACCCAGCAACCAATAGGAACTCTCCCTCTCCACACTCAAGAACCAACTTCAATTTCTTCTTAACCAGACATGAGGAATAAGTCAGGATACTTCTACCAACGCCACTAGTATTAGCCTCACTTAACAGTAATAATAATCAATAGCATTTATTTAAAAAATAAAATGGACTACTCAGATTCTAATATCTAATAACTTAAATTTAATTTTAAATTTTAAAAATTTACTGATTCATAGTTATTATAACTTTTAATTTTAATTGTAAAATTAATAACTAAGCATTGCTCGTTTAACTTTTTTTTACTCTGGCAATTCATTATTTTTTCAATTTTTGAATTAACTTCTGGGCAAGCTGAAAACCAAAGTTCTGTCTCACCTCCAACTAATTAATTAAAACTGGGGATTAAAGCCCGTGAGGGTTATGCACCCCAATATAAAGTCACGTTCCTTCCTAAAAGCGCCGAGAGGAAAGAATATTTTGACTTGTTAAAATTATTGAAATATTAGTTAAAACTTGTCGCAAACGTCTAAATATTGCATTATTAGGCGAGTACGAACGATTCCCAAAATTTCAAAGCTCTAGCTTGATGGGAAGTTGGTTAAATTAACGATCGAAAATTTGATGACACACACACACACCAAGTGAAATTCAGAAAAAAGTTGTAAAAACAGCAAACCGAAAGCAAGTGCACCCTTTAAATCATGTCATTACATTTAAAGAGCCGCGCCGTAACACGTGCTTTTAACAATTACCCCCCCCCCTCCTAGTAGCCAGAAGAGAAATCCAAGCCCATATGACTAAGGTCAATATTCAAAATAACCTATCTATATAGATTTAGCAGTATTGTAACGCCATATAGTAACATTAAAAAAATCAAATCAAACTTTCTCAAGAAGAGTATCTCAATTAATACGTTGGGCCGTATAAGACACTCAGGTAGCGTATCGCCCGTGATACGCTGGGAGCGAACGGGTTAAAAATAGAGTTTTTTTTTAAAAAAAAAGAAAAAAAGAAAATGTATCACTATGTGAGCCATATTTTTGAAATTATTCCAATTTCAAAATATATCTTATTTTTGTAAATAATCAAATGCAGGAAGCATAAGTAATAGAAAGCAAATTTAATATAATGCATTAATAAAAAAATAAAATTTAACAAAACCTTTGGTCAAATCCTTCAAATTTGGAATAACATTTGTTGCCGTTCTGTAAGATGATTATTTAAATATAAGTGATATTTATGTTCCACGAATTTTATTGTGGAGTAAAGATTTGCAGCAATAAGTTGTGCCCAAAATTTAAATCAGACTGTTATTGATTGATTAATTGTTTCATTAACTTCACTCTGAAAAGCAATAAGAAAGTTTTTTGCAACGGACCTCGTAATTTTGAACTTGATCAAGTGACGACGATGACAATTGAACTCGGTCCCACTGATCAAACTTCCACACTACGCAAACTTGAGGACACTGAGCCTCGACAGATTTAATATACATCAGCCCAAAATCTGCGGGGGGAGACTGGAGGTTAAGCTTTACGCTTGGGGGTTTGCGATTCTGTGATTTAAAGTTGAGTTTACAAGGAACTGCAATAAATGCAATTTTTTAAGATAAGAATAAATAATTAATGGATCAGTTTACATTGTACATACTTCATTATTTGGAAATAAATTTCAAACTTCTCATTTATGTTTAATCTCTCTATTAGTGGTTTTAGAAGAAATTCATGTTGTATAAAAAAGTTATCGAGGAAAGTTTTATAAATGTAACAAGTAGTTTTTAACATAAAGCTTTCAAATTTTTCTTTCACTTAGATTGTATAAAATAGGATAAAAAATTTCATATTTTCATGGCGCAAAGGAAAACAAATATTACCAATACATATAAAACCATACTTAAAAATAATTCAGTTCAATATTTCTATTATCAATTAAAACTATGAAACTACTTTAAAATTTATTTGTAAGTTATAATGCAATTTGCGAATAATTTACACACAAGTAAGTATCCGTAATTTGTTTGAACAGTACAAAAATGTATTAGAATTATTTACTAATATTAGGATTATTCAAGGACAATTTTTGTTATTTTACATAAGCACAATATGTTCAATTTATGTTCCAGTACATTACCTAAATTTAGAAAGAATGTGTGCTTTAATTATTACCCTGACAAATTGTATCTTTTTAGAAAATTGAGCTGAGCAATTTTATTAAATTATAAGAAAATAGTTATGTTCACCATGGACACACATAAAATATGCATTTAAAAAAAAAAAAAAACCTTCGTCTTCCAAAAAAATAATTTTTTAAAATTTTAATTATTTTCAAAATATTTTAATGTTTTATAATTCTCACTACAGTAAATTTTAATATTTTTGAGTTATATTTTTCTTAATTTCGTTGATTTTTTTTTCACAATTCAGGGCGTGTGTTTGGTTTTAATAGTGTTTTTACAGCTTTGCAATTATTTTATTCTATCAGACGTTACGAAAAACAATAATAATAAAAAAAACAGTTATATGTAATTTTGTGGCGTTTTTTAAAAAGGAATTATGTATCAAAATCCTTATGCCATGAGTAGAATAACTTGATACATTATACTGATAGTAAAAAAGACTTGGAATTGTAAATGCACGACCATCGTGAAAAATTAGAAGCAAAAAAAAAAATTAAAAGTCAATGAAATAATATGGTGCCCTTTGTGAAAGATAGTTAAGATAATGCGCTAAAAAATACAACTGGAACTATGAAAGATTGTGCATAAATTTATAAAAGTTCTAAAATTAAAATAAGGTGATATAATTTTTTTCCCTTGGTATTGTGTCAGTTTTAGGGAACCGTTTCCTCTTAAGTTTGCATGCATAAGTTATTCAAAAATGGAAGAAATATACTTTGAAACAGCATTCAACTCATCCTTGTTTGATAATTTTTTTACATAATAGCAGTAAAAAATTAAATCTTTATCAAAAGTTTCAATTACTTCGCTAAATACTTTATGCAGAAGAAAATAATAATATTTTTTAGTTATACTCTAATAACAGTACTCGAAAATGGGGGAAAAAAAAAGGGTTTTTTTTGTAACAAAATTTAAACATATACTGAATGAAGAGAGTATTAGAAAATATTACATACTATGCTAACTGTTGAATGAGTGGTGAATTTATTCGAACTGATCAAAATCAATTTAAAAAAAAAAAAAACTTTAGAAAACCTGAGCTATTATACAGTAGTTTATTTGTATGCTTACAACAGTTTATATATCACTATATATTTCCTTCGTTTGTAGTCAATTATAAAATCCTTTAAAATATTTTAAGTTTTTTTTTTTATTGATATTCAACTTATTAATATACAAATGTTAAAACTTCGAGAGAAACTGAAAAATTAAAACAGAAACTAGCAATGCCTACTCCTCCCCCCTGTTTTTCTCTTCTACAATCTTTAAAAAACAAGTTTTTATAAGTGCAGTGGAATTTTTAAACAGAATAAAAGTACAATACTAAATATATAATTTATAGTAAGAAGCCAATTTTTGTGTGCTTTTTCATTGTTTATTTTAATTCTAAAATTCTGCCGAGTGCGTTGCATTTCTCGACTTTATCACCACTACAGAAGTTGCTTTCAAATAAAATATTCTATATCGTTTTTTCTTAAGTTTAAATCTAAAAATAATATGCTGTCATTCTTGGTTGTTAGAATACTGCTGTGGAAAAACTCGCATTTTCTTTTCTTTTATTGCAAACATTAGAGAGTTAAAAAACTCATTCGACAGATAAAACTTCAATAAATCTCTTTAGTTTTCGACCATTCTAAGCCTATTTATCTGAATCTTTGAATACGTAATGTGTTTAAAGGTTAGTTTTCTAAAAGTATCGGGTACAATCTCCTAAAGAAAAGTTACAAGTCGTAACAAACCTTATACAAAGGGAAAAGAGATAATTGCTTTCAGGGGCAATATTCTTTCTCAAATGTCGCATTCATTCTCGATTTCCGTATGATTATAAATCATTCTCGATTTTACTGATGTTATACGTGTCGGAAATTCCTTTCTTACAAAGTCGTCGTTGGTGTCCAGCTTATACCTCCATAAAACCTTAAATTTTTAAATATATGCTTGGGATTAAAAAAAAACAAAAAAAGGACAGTGGGTGTTTCAGTCGGTTCGTGAGAGAGAAACTTTTCAAAGTTCATTAAAAGCTATCTTTTATCAACGATGAATCAAGTAAAACGGTTCTGCAATCATTTTCCTTAAAAATGTAGCAGCTAAAAATATTAAATTTGTTGAAGCCATAAAAAATATTAGGGTTCAAAGTTTGCCCAAAAATAGTTTAAGTTTTTTTTTTTAGTGACTGAAAAGATAAAAACATTTTGTAAACATTTTTTGGGGATCTCAGGAAGGTTTCCACCCCTATTTTCAATAGTTTCAGGTTCTCTTCTAACATTATTGAATTTCGTGATTAGAGAAATGTTACCCTAAGAACTGAATTCAAAATCATATTTTCTGCCTTTACTTATTTTTATCATTACTTTTTTCATTTTCTTTTATCACTCAAGACTCTGAGTATTACTCTTAGAATTTAAGCAATATTTTTCTGTCTAACACACACACAAAACATGCTAATGTTATTGAAATCATATATAAAAAAAACAAACGATTCAATTAATCACGAATAACTTTTTATGTAGAAAATATATATTTATTAATTATTTTACTCATTTTGAAGAAGAAAACGTAAGAATTTTCTTAAGAATAATATACATCTTTCTTTCAATTATTATTTGATAAGAAGCCATTACTAATGGATCAGTAATATAATTGTCAAAAAGAACAACTGATTTTTTTTTTAAAAAATATATCATATTTATTGACTTTTAGACAATCGATGCTTGTAAAGAATTTTTAAACAAACATATATTTAATGCAAATTTGCCCTTTATTAGCGTATAATGTGTGTGTCACTTCACAGATATTTATTTTGAGTTTCAGAGAATTAAACAACATTAAAGCAGTTCATCATCAAGTTGATGCCATTGAAAACTCGCCGTGTAGTCGAGAATGATGCACGTTTAATCTGTTGAGGCTCAAAGTCCTTCCATTGGCGTGGTGTGGAAGTTAGAAGAGGTAGTACCAACTCATGTGTCATTCTCGTCACATGACCGAGGTTCAAAATTACGAGGCCTGTCCCCAGTGGTTCTTGTACTGCTTTTAGTGCGACGTTAATAAAACTTTTTAATCGGTCACCGTTGATTTGAGAAAATCGGAATTTAATTGAAATTATGTAACATTCATAAACACTCAATATTTTTCTTTTCTTTTCAATTAAACTTCTTGATTATAAAGACTAATATTTATCTAAATTTTCAAAAGGTTATAATATTATACATTTCTTGAAGAACTTCAGCCTTAATTCAAAATAAAAAGTTCAACATTTAAGTATATCATTGCATGAATTATTTTGATACATAAGAAATAATTTTATAACGTTTACAAATTCTTAATGTGTTTACTAAAGATTGTGAAATTGAAATATATGATCATGCTACATACATTTAAGCATGTTTTTGAATATTTAATCTTTGACTAAAGGGAAATAAACATTCATTTGGCAAATGCAATGTTTTATAAAATATTCAAAGTAAAAGTTTAAAGCAACGCCTTCAAATATTTCAAAAGATATATTGCTGTGTGGAATAGTTAAAGCTTTCCTTTATAATTACACTAATGAATATTCATACAATAACCGTATTTCATTGCATGTCATAGTTTATCCCAGTTTTCATGTTCAGAAATTATTAAAGTCAATGAAAATTAAAACATTACAAGACTTATTAATTCAAAATTCATTATAATTTATATATATATATATATATATATATATATATATATATATATATATATATATATATATATATATATAGCGCACCAAATATGAAATATAACTTCTAATGAATTGAACATTTTCCTTCATTTTTCAAAAGTATTACTAATTTATTCAGACTTTTAGGTGCTAAAAATAATTTACACATCCAAAATAACGAGTGAAGAATTTTTGAGCGTATAAATAGATAATTCAGAATGTCTATGAATTAAATTATGAAATCGTATATAATATAGTTTGATAATTATATCGTGTAACGGTACTGTAGCTACTACATACTATAAATTGCAAAGTAAAATAATTATAATAGTTTTTCCCGATTATTGCATATGAATAGAATAATTTACAGCACGAAAATTCTAATTATAGTACTAAGAATGATACAAGGAAATTGCAGGAAAGAACATGTCTTCTATTTTCAAAGAATATATTTTCGAAAGTTTCTAGAATTAAAAACGGACATTTAATTGCAAAGCGGCTTTCAGAGAGACCTTTCCCTGTGGGTTGCTAGAGGCTACCGCGCAAACCTCACCGTTGCCCTGCAGTGGACCAACACCCTATCTGGTCCTTTTGTCAAACAACACTTAGAACTTTCAATCATTGACAGGAAAGGGGGTAAGCAATGTCGTAAAAACTTCCGTCCGTGTCCCTCAGCAGACCTAACCACTCTCCTTCCCCTACTCCCTGTCCTTTCCTCCCTGCCCCGGCTAGGGTTGAGCCCCGCTCACCCCTTCCCATCGGCAGTTCTACCCTCTCACCTACCGCTACCCTGCCCCGGCGAGAGCGGAGCGCTTGCTCCCCCTCACCCACGGCAGACCCTACCCTCCGCTCGCTTCTACCAATCATATCGCTCATCCCACTCAACACTCATAAGTCACTCTAACACTATTCAATCCTCTCTTTACTACCAATTCAAAAATTTTACTCACAAAATCATTAATACCTTCATGTTTCTATCCATGCCATGCTCCATTAGACAAAGAAAAAGCAGTTCACGCCACTGCTGGAACTTTAAAAAACGTAACCTACCTGATGTTAAGAAACGCTGACCTACAAGTATATATTTATGAATTCCCCAACACTCTTCTGTGAACAGCTGAGGAATGGGCAATTTTGCCTAAATACAATTTTAAACCATTCCAGTGATTCTCAACCCATTCAATCTCCGGAAGCCTTTGTGAACTTTGGTTCCCACCTGCTACTTATCGCTTATAAAACTAGGACTAATTCTAAGTAAGAGATGAAAAATATGTGGATTTCCTGGCACTCCTGAATGGCTCACAGATTCAAGAACTGTTATTAATTTGAAGAAATCTCTAGGGAATCTAGACGTATTGACACCTCCCCCCCCCCAATTTTTTTATAAATGTTTATTCGATTTAGAGATAAATTTGGGAATATCTTCATCGAATCTGCATCGGTGTGGTACATTACCTCGACTTTCATTTAGTGATAAATTAATCTATTTGAAACACATTAAATATATACAAGAAAGATTTGGGAGTAAAATCCATATCTTTGCTTATTGCTAATTGGCAGATTTTTTCCACTATCATTAAATAATAATCCTACTTTGTAAACAAGTTCTTCGCAAAACAATGAAGTACGCGGTCTTCGTTCTGAGGACAAAATTAATGTTTTTACAACTATAGAAAAACATGAAAAACTAAGCACAAACAATGTTCTCAAATCTATCTTATAAATTTAGATTTGCCTATTTTACTACGAAAAAATCGTAGCCTCTAATGCCACTCTAATAATTTAAATTTTTATTTCTCAGTGCACTCACAATTAATGAAAACAGAGTTGCATTTCTTCATATCTCTTTCAGACAGTTTGTCGCTTCTTATCTTTTTCTTCCTTTACCAATTTTACCCCTATGGTAAAGAATAAACAATAACCCACTGGAGCTCATTAATGATCTAATTTTAGTGGCATTGATTAATTGTTCATTAACGCTGTACGAAGAATCAATACTTGTGTTATTGGCGATAGATCTCATTATTTCGAGCATCGGTTAAGTGACGAGGACGACACTTGAACTGGAATTCCACTTACCAAACTTCCACACCTCGTCAGTGCAAAAACTTGGAGTATCATTAGATTTAAAATGCAATTGCCCCCTCCCCTTTTCAGTGGATCTATAGAGAAATATAGACTAGAACCCACGATTTGTGGAAAGCAACTCCGGCTGATTAGGATATTGCGCTCATGACCATCCGCCTACCGTGTCCAATTTCGGTAGTAATCGAGTCATGATTACATCAAAAATCTTACTTCTCAAACAATGGAGTGTGATTCGTATTAAACGAAATTGAACCTCAAATTTTTAAATCGGTATGAATCTGATATTAAGAAAATGAGGCTCACTCTAGCGTTATGTTTGTTATTGAACCGTGGTTCAGAAATACGACATCCATATTGTACAAGTTATGTGTAGTTATTACAGGGATTTTAATTTAAGCCAATCTAATTCGGAATTTACGTATGTATTTAATTCGGAAACAGTAGTATAAAAATTTTAAAAAAAATATTATAATCTTTAATAAATGGACTTTACATATTAAAAAAAATCGATAATTCAGATTTTAAAAACATTGAAAAGTCTCTCTTTTAATTTTATATTATAATAAGTTTAAAGCATTCACAAATTGATATTTTCTTTGTAATAAATAAGTGAAGTATGCTATACAAAGTTATAAATCTAAATGATTATCATGTAAATTATTAAAAACAGATTCAAGAGTTTTATGTATACAGTCAGCTATTTTGAAATCTTTAGAATGTAAATTTAATTCAATGAGTTAATTCTATTTATTGAATGCACCTAAATACTTTACAGAAACAATAATCAATTATTTAAAATAATTTAAGTGGTACTCTGAGATTTAATAGATGTGCCCGGTTCTTCTGAGTCTATAAGAATCAAAATCATATTATTTGAAGGATCCCACATATCATATAGGATAGAATAAACATTAGTTTTATAGATTATTCGATTCTGTGAATGAGAGAAAAGTGTAACGCTTACAAATTTAAAAATTCAGGACTTATTTATGTTTCGTTTTGCTTCATTATACATGTTAATTTCTAATAACAATTCACAATTGAAAAGTGCGTATCAGCCGTAATTTTGCCTCATTACTCTTAGGGGAATATAATGAGCAAAACGGGTAAAAAAACTTTTAAGATAATACCTATGTTACATGCTAAAATTCGATTTAGCAAAAACTGTTTCATAACAACCTCACACTTTGATATCATTTATTATAAAACAATGAAAAAATAAGAAAAATGGAAATAAAAAATTTAAATATTTTGTTGCAATTATTCTTAAATAAGTTTATAACTGTTTAACTGTAAAAAACTTTTTATAACGAGATAAGATGTAACTTAAAAGTGTTTCAACTTTTTTGTCACAAATCATGCTACAATACTCGTCTTTTGTTCAATCAGGAACAAATCAAACACTTTGAAATATACTGCTGAATTTTAACAGAAATGATATGAATTCCAAAAAAAGTTGATGATTCATTCCTGCATTACAAATCATTCATCTAGATTCAACTTCTATAAAATTTTTAATCAAATCTTTTGTATTTGAAGAGAACAATAACATTTTTCTCTACAGATATAATCAATCAACTTTTTATAACTGTTTTCACAGATGCAGTGACGAGAATGTTAATAATCTTCCATAAATAAGTATTTTTCGTGCTGCCAATAAATACTCCAAGAAATCAGAAAAATGTTGATAAACAATGAAAATTTTTTTAAAAAGCAAAAGGTTAAAAAAATAAATTACTTGAAGGAGGAAGAAAAAAAAAAGTTCACACTTAAAATTCGTTATTATAATTTGAACAATAAAATGCCTGCGGTCATAAAGATTCTAAATTATTTACAAGACACTATTAGAAGTGAACATATATTTTTACAATTTTTTTTTAAATTGAAATATGATTATCAGGAAAATTTAAATATATGTTTGAAAATGCTTTTGTATTGCAGGAATATTTTATTCAGTAGATTTTAATGATGTTTCTACGATAACTATTTTTTGCAGTTTCTTAAAAGAACAGAAAATGTTGAGCTCCATTTTACTCTAGAATTATTATACTTTTTCTGAAATGTCTGAAATTACCTTATTGGAAACACAACAAACATTAAAATAAGTTAAAGTTTTTATGTTCGTTATATAGCATCCAAATATACCTTGAAAGCTATTTAAAAAAAATTCACATATTTCCCTTAAATGAAATTCACATTAAATTAAAAAATTTTAAAATTTTACAGTGGAGACTTTTAATGTCTGTGGAGAATACGGATAACAAAAGTTTTGAACGCATACACATTTGCTGTATTGATATTACATATCTATTTTCCAAAAAAAAAAAAAAAAAAAAAAAAAAAATTGGATTTATGCTAGATCAGTATCGAAAAACAAGCTATTGATTGGAGTTTTATAAATTTTATTGAAATATTGTTTACCATCTGGATTTTAACATAAATTATACCTGAAATTATGAAGTCAAATGCTAGTTCATTGTAATATTAAATGAAATATTTTATTTTATCTGTATTAGAATGGAATTAAACAACTGAATCCTATAAATTTGTTTTTACTTTTCTAGTGATTAGTTCAATGTTTCAAAGCAAGACGCAAGAGAGGTTTTCCAGTTTTGATCTGGAAGTTGTAATGACTCAAGGGCAAAAGTATTTGTAGGTAGGTTTGTTAGGTCGAAATAATTTTGATTCGAAATTTTTGCAATTTCACATGGAGAATATATTTTCCATTTTTTAAAAAAATTATTTATAAATGATCAATAATATACTTTAAGTTCGAAAGTTGTAATATAATGTCTTGAAGTTTTATTACCAATTTGATTTTTAATCAGCTTTTACAACAAAGATAAATGTTTTTTTCTAAATAAATTATCAGTAATATATTAATTAAAAAACTAGAAGTAGAAATTCTAAATATGTTTACATAATTATAAAATGGTTAAAAATGTCCTTGATTACATCAATAAAAATTGAGAAAATGTAAATGAGTATATGAATTGTGTATGTTATTTTTTGAAAAAATGCTTTTAAAATTCTCAGAATCAATCGTAATCAACGACATCCGTAAGGAATAGTTTATACAGTTTACATTTACAATCAAATGACGTTGATTCAAATATTGCTAACTTGAATTCAGCGTAAAGAGAATGCAATAAAATTATTTAAAAAATAGTTAAAGACATTTTGCAAAATGCTTAATCAAATATATTCTTGTCAAATTTGACATCTGTTGAATTTTTTTTTTTAAAGAAAACCATTTTACTAAAAATAGAAACCAAATAATAAAAGTTTTACATCATCTTATTAAGAAATGCCGTTGAGAAATACAAAACTATTTGTATAAATTTACAATATATGTAATTCTATTCAAAAAAATTAAACGGAGTATTGAAAGAGAAGAATGAAAGGAAATGTAGTATTATTTCATCTAAAATGCCCCAAAATTAAATGAAGTTTATTGAATTTCTTTTTCCTTGGAATCAGCAATGCAAATGAAATCATTTTTCTAAATTTTTTCTATTATAATTTCATATTTGAAACAGTTATGAAATAAATGTAATAATTACTTTAGAATTAAGAAACAAAGGAGAAGAGAGAAAAATAAAATCCCACTTGTAGAAATTCAGTCTATATTTTTGCTGCTATTCTCACAAATTGATAAGTGAAAGTTGGTGAAGTTTTATATCGTGAGAGCAAAATACGGCTATGTTGTGCAAAAAAAGGTGTAACTATGATTTAAATGTTTGAAAAATGGAAAAAAGTAAAATTGGTTGACAAGAAGGAGATTCGAAACATCGCTATCGTATCCCGGGTGCGCGTCACCCATATTTACCACAGGCAGTAAACTCCATGGGAGAGAAAAAGAGCACTACGGTATCTCAATTGTCGTGAACATAAATTGATAAGCTCTACTGCTTTTCATTTTAATTAAATAATATGTTTTCATGACTTTAATAATTATAAACTGCTTCAATTAATAAAATTGTAATTTCTATATATAATGGAAAGTAGTTAAAATATCCTTCTCTGCGTTCATGATATACTTCCTCCTCTCTAAAGGATACAATCTCTTTAAATTTTTAATTTCTTTAACAGCTTTTAAAATATTCACCAAGAATGTTGTAAAAACTTTTAAAAAGAAAAACGAGCTTAAAAATAGCTTAAAGAACGTATTTTTTTAAAGAAATATAATAAATATAAAAGATATAATCGTATTTGAAACTTTTATATATATGTATCAGAACTCGAAACAGATGAAAACAATTAATTTTTCAAAAATGCAATTAATACAAAAATATAATTGCATTTGGAACCTTCATATATATATAACACATCAATCAATAACTCCCGAGACTAACCCAGAGATGGCGCTCGTAGTAAACCAGTAACCAGGTCTTTCTAGAGTACTAACCTTTTCAAACGTGTCAAAATTTTAAGTCGATCGGACCAGAAACAGCTGAGTTATCGAGGTTGGAGTAAAGTCATTTTGTAGTTTGTTTAAAAAATGGAAAAAACCGAGTTTCATGTTCTGATAAAACATTGTTTTTTAATGGGTAAAAACACCGTGCAAGCGAAACAATGGATTGAAAAATGTTACCCGGACTCTTGTCCATCAAAAGCAACGATTTGTCGGTGGTTTGCCGAGTTTAAACGTGGTCGTACCGACACAAATGACGCGGAACGCTCGGGTAGACCTGTGGAAGCCGTTACACCGGAAAATGTGAGTGAAGTGACAAAAATTATAATGAAAGATCGTAAAGTGAAGCTCCGTGAGATTGCTGAGATGACACAGATATCATATGGAAGTGTATTTACTGAAAAAGGTTTTTTGAAGTGAAATGAAAAAGGTTTTTTCCAAGTGGGTGCCGCGATTGCTTCCGATGGAACAAAAACAGCAACGAGTCGAT
>BMAW01035067.1:115852-140485 GCA_019974015.1 Nephila pilipes | reverse complement strand
ATATATATATATATATATATATATATATATATATATATATATATATCATATATATATGGGAGAGATGGTATTTTTTAAAATACTATGAATGATAAATATACAATGCATTTGGAACTTTTATATATATGAGAGAATATATTTTTTTGTAAATACGATCAATTACAAAATATATAATTGTATTTGGAAAATGTATTTAGATTTTTTTTATTAGATAATATATTTTTTTTAAGTACGAACAATTGTAAAATATGTAATTGTATTTAGAACTTTTTTTGTACGAGAGAATGTATTTTTTAAATACGATCTGTTACAAAATATATACTTGTATTTGGAACTTTTTTTTTATATGAGAGAATATATATATTTTTTTAAATACGATGAATTACAAAATATATAACTTTATTTGAAGCTTTTTTTCATAAGTAATTTTTAAATTCCATCAATATTTAAATACTATCAATGTAAAAAATATATTATAAATGTAGCAGATTTCGAAACTGATACAAAGAATTCATTTTTCAAAATACAGTTTTTATAGTTTAGTTTAGTTTTTTAGTTTTAGTTTTTATTAACGTCGCACTAGAAGCAACACGAGGGCTATTGGCGACGGACCTCGTAATTTTGAACCACGGTCAAGTGACACAGTTTTTATAAAAGGTATAATTGTATACAACTTTTCTATGTAGCGGAGGAAAACTTCATTACTCAGTTTTTCTAAGAATCTTTCGTACGTCATCGTTTGTGACGCAGCTACAATTGGACGACTACCATATTGGAATGTTAATTGCTCTGTTTGGTGATCTTGGCCCGTATCGAAAAAAACCTTCAACCCCTCTAAGTAAAGATTCCCCCCGATCTTCTTGGCGTCTAGAGTCTAGCCCATTCTCTCTCAAAATAATAGAGTGAGTAAGTGATTATACATATTTTCCATTATGTCTTTGTCTAACCTAAAAAAGGATGAGTTAAAGCGTGTTTGTTCTGAACTAAATATTCCATTAAAGTAGTTGAGCTTATAAGTTTAATTGAGAATAGTGATATTAATAAAAAAAAAATTGAGATTGTGAAAAATATAATTTTAGAGATTTCGGAAAAAAAGCGTAAGAAATCAGAACAAAGTGAAAACAAAGACATTCTATGAAACAAAAATTAGAAATTGAGAAGTTTTCGCTTTTAAGAATCGAAAAAGAAATTGAGCTTTTCAAGCTTAAATCAGTATATTGTGAGGAAAAATCACTTAATGATGATGAATGGAGTTTTAATTTTGATAATTTAATTAAGAGTATAAAAATAGTGACTATTCCTGTTCCGAAGAATGTCGAGTGTTTTAATCTCTTTTTCAATTCGTTTGAGAAAGCATTCAAAACAAAAGGAGTTAGTAATAAGTATAAAGCGGAAATTCTATTAAATATTTTGGGAGATAGAATCGGCAATTTAATAGTTTATGTAAAAGAAGAATTGGGTGATTATGAAAAAATCAAATCTATTGTGTTAAAAGAATTTCAACCAACTCCTAGAGAGTGTTTAAAAAAATTTAAAAGTACAGTAAAATTGCCAACGGAAAATTACGTACAATTCTCATCAAGAGTTAGTTCTGTTTTTGAATATTACATTCAACTTCGTAAAGTGAATGAATTTGCTAAATTGTGTGAGTTGATGACTTCCTATCAAACATTTGGTACTCTTCATTAGGATTTAAAAAGTCATATAAGTATTAAACAAGGAGAAGACTATTTTACACCACAGAAGTTAGGAAGAAACTGCGATTTATTTTTAGCTTCTAAAACCGGAAGCAAAACAGAATGCAGTTTTTTGTCTCGCTCAGTAGTTAACAGTGATCAAAGGAGATTTGGGAAAGGCAATTTTGAGAATCGAAATAATAAAAATATTTCTAAAGTGTTTTTATCAAATGGTAATTTAAAATGTATTTTGTACCATAATAACCATTCAATATTTAAGTGCCTGGATTTTCAAAAATTGTCTGTCAACGATAGAGTAGGATTTGTGAAAGCTCAGAATTTATGTTTTAAATACCTTTCACCAGATTGTAATGTTAAAAAGTGTTCTGCGTGAAATTGTTTTTTAAAAAATTACATAATAAGTTACTTCATTTTCCCAGAGAATCGGATCATTTTAGTGAGAGTTATAAAAACGAAATTAGTGCAATAACAAATAAAGGAGAGGATTCAATGTTTAATTTAAATCCGGGAAGTAATATTTTTTATCCAACTTCTAGAGTAACCAATGAAAATGTGCAATCGTCCTTTTATGCTACTCGGTTCAAAATAGATTAATGAGTACTGTATTGTTAATCAGTCAGCTGTATTTTTTATTCATGACAAATATGGAAATTTGCAATCCGTTAGAGGATTACTTGATGTAAGTAGTCAGTAAGATATTATGACTAAAGAGTGTGCAAATAGATTAGGGTTAAAACAAGAAAAAATTAATGTGACAATATCGTGTTTAGATAATACCTCAATGACTGTTACCAAGTTTGTAGGCTGAAATTTCAAATACTGATAAGAGTTTTAATCAAGAATTTGAGTTTCTTGTTGTAAATAAAAGTACTGAGTTAACCCCAGTTAAATATTTAAACGTTGAGGAACGAATTCCTTCAAATATAAATTTGGCTGTTAAGTTTATGGTTCCCCAAAAAGTTGATTGTATTTTAGGTGCAAAATGGTTTTATCATCTTTTAAGGCCAGAAAAAATATATTTGTCAAATTCAGAGTTATTTTTTCAAAATAGTGTTTTTGGATTTTTTGGCTAATGGGAGTGTTTCGGATTCAGATAACCAAACAATTCATTGCGGTTTAATAATTGATGATGATTTAAATATTACCATGAGAAAAGTTTGGGAATTAGAAGCTGTTAATTAATAACTGTTAGAGACTCCTAAATCTCATGAGACAAAAATTGCTGAGGAACATTTTTTTCAAACTCATTTTGGAGAACGTAGTGGAAAATACGTGGTTACAATCCCACTTAAAGAAGAACCAAGTTGTTTAGGGGAATCTGGAAGTTTAGCATTAAAAAGATTAAATTCACTTTGGGTAAGACTATCGCGTGATCAGAATTATTTAAATTTATGTAAAGATTTTACTAATGAATACGAGAGATTATGACACATGAGAGAAGTGAAACATGAAGCAGAACCAGAAGTATCGTATTATATGCCACATCATGGCGTTTACAGACCTGAGAAGACGATAACGAAGCTTCGAATTGTTTTCAACGCCTCGAGGGAAACAACAAATGGAACTTCATGTAATAGCTTACAAATTAATGGAGGAGTAGTCCAAGATGACCAAATCTCAATCATGATGTGATTCCACAAACATCCATTTGCCTATATTACAGACATACAAAAAATGTACAGAATGATAAACATTCATCCAAGTCAGCGAAATCAACAACGTATAGTGAGTGTGGAAGGACAGTGAGTTAAGTCCAATGAAAACATTCGAACATTCAGCTATTACTTACGGTACTGTGATATTTCTAGCAACGCAAACGCTACTTCAAATTGCTGAAGATCAAGGACACAATTTTAACCCCTTGCAACGTCTATTGTAAAAGAGGACTTCTACGTTGAAGATGTGCTATCCGGAGCTAAAACTTTACCTGAATATATAGAGATGCAACAGCTGCTCACTTTAATGCTAAATCGAGCTGGTATGAAATTGCATAAATGGCGAGGTAATCACACACAATTGTCCTCAACTTCTGAAACTACCTACGAATTTTCAAATTTAGAATCAAAAACTTTAGGTGTCACTTGGGACCCTGCTGATGATAGCTTTTGCTATAAGGCATGCTTGTCTAAAGTGCGGCCCAAAAGCCTTTAAAATGCGGCCCAAACGAAAATTATGAAAATATTTAAATTTACACATTCAGTTGAAAAGTCTTTAAAAAGTAATTGTACTAATTTTAAATTTTTTTCGTTAGCCATGGACGAAAGCACTGACGCTTCTGATACGGCACAATTGGCAATTTTTATAAGAGGAATCTATGAACATTATAATATCACGGAAGAAATGGTTGCTTTAGTATCGTTAAAAGACACTACCAAGTCTGTAGATTTATTCGATGAAAAGGTTTTCCTTATCCATGAAAAGTTTATCAGCTATCATAACTGATGGAGCTCCTGCCATGGTTGGTAAAAATGGGGGATGCGTTAAAATGGTTGATAATGAATCCGTCGCTACCGGCAATACGATCTGGATAGCATATCATTGTAATATACATCACGATAATTTATGTGGAATTTTTTTTTTAATGGAAAGTGTACTAAGCGTTGTTATAAAAACCATTAGCTTTATAAGAGCAAAAGGACTTAATCATAGACAATTTGAAGAGTTTCTTAAGGTGATGGGCACTGAATTTGCAGATATTATTTATTATACAGAAGTAAGATGGTTCAGAAAGGGGGAAATGTCCAAAAGATTTTACGATTTGAGAACTGAAATAAAAATATTTATGGAATCAAAAGGGAAACTTGTGAATGAACTTGAGAACAAACATTGGATTTTAGATTTAATTTTTTTAGTAGACTTAACAGAACATTTGAATGTTTTAAATTTGAGACTTCAAGGAAAAAATCAACTTGTTAATAATATGTTCCAAACAATTATAGCGTTTGAAAGCAAATTGAAATTTTGGATTAATCAAATAAAAGTAAGATTTGACACATTTCAGTACATTGGCTGCACATAAACCTGAGAGTTGCACAAAATATGCTACATTAATTTTTGATTTAATTCAAGAGTTTGAAAATAGATTTCAAAATTTTTGAAAAAAATTAAGAGTATTTCAACATATTTTCTACTTTATTTTCTCTGTAAATAAATAAACTGTCTTCAAATCTTCAAATGGAATGCGTTGAACTGCAAAGTGACATTCAACTGAAAGAAAAATTTGGGAATGTTGCTTTACTGCAATTTTATAAAGATTACCTACTCCACGATAAATATCCTATTTTTCACAATCATGCTTTACTAATGTTTTTAGCTTTTGGCAGTTCTTATTTTTGTGAGCAATTATTTTCAATAATGAAGCTTACAAAAATCAAAAATAGGACACAGATCACCGACAAACATCTTGAAAATGCAGTAAGAATTGCTACCTCGTCTATTGAACCTGGTATATATTTGCTTGTTCAGCAAAAGTAAATTCATCCATCTCATTAATTCGAATTTTTTCCATCTTTTTGAAATCCAAACTAAATGAAAAGAAACTTTTACAAATTTAAAATAAATGCGTACTTATACGTATTTAATTCAAATTTAAAAAAATTATAATAAAAAGAAGTTAATTTATTTTAATGAAACTACACAGAATTAATTTTTATTTAAATTTGCTGAAAAAATATTGTATGTGCTGCCCACCAATTTTTTTTTTTTTTTTTTTTTTTAAATTTACCCCAATTTTTTTTTTTTTTTTTTTTAATTTTACCCCATATTTTTTTTTTTTTTTTTTGCAATGTGGCCCTAAAACGGTCATAGTTTAGACACCTATGCTATAAGGTGTCCGCTACATCGTATGGTATTCATACTAAAAGAAGTTCTTTCCACTATTGCTAAGCTGCTTTACCCTTTGGGACTTCTTGGACCAGTAATATCTTTGACTAGGATATTCTTATCATAATTGGGGCTATTGAATCTTCATTGGGATGACCAACTCCCTCATGAATTTCATAGTGTGTGGGACAACTTTTCTAAATAACTAGAGTTTATTAACAACATAAAAGTGAGCCGATATATTGTTCCATTTCCCGATGTTGACGTGATAGAACTTCATGGCTTCTGCGACGCTTCAGAAGCTGCCTTCGGAGCAGTTGTTTACAGCAAATCTCAAACACCTGCTGGAGATGTTGCCATCAAGATTGTTGCCAGTAAATCCAGAGTGGCTCCACTGAAGAAGAACACAGTGCTAGATTGGAGCTATGGTCTTCTGTATTGCTTGCCAAGTTGATGCAACGAATCTAGACGGCTCTTCGATTGGAAGTTTCTAAAACCTATTACTGGAGTTATAGTATGATTGTGTTGTCATGGATAAAGAAACAACCGTCCCGGTTAAAAGCCTTAGTGTCAAACTATGTACCCGCAATCCAAAATCTTTCTTGTGATGAACAATGGAGTCATGTTTCATCAATGGACAATTCGGTTGATCTTATTAGTCGAGGTGTGAATCCTTCGAAATTGCTTGAGAGTCATGTGTGTTGAGTAGACCCTGCCTTTTTAATAAACAGTGAATATCCTCAAAGAGAAATTCATGATAATGTATTAAAGGACGATGTGCGATGTGAACTCAAAAAAGTGAATTATGAAGAGAATTCTTCATTTACTGTATTTAATAATTCATTTCTTAGTGATATCCTCAACTATAGTAATAAGTATTTTAAGATATTGCATATTTTGAGTTTTATTCTTAGGTTTGGGCATAATTGTAAACCTGGTAATGAGTAAACTTCTAGGCATCTGACTGGAACAGAAATTGATTCTGCTGAGCATATATTGGTAAAATTTGTTGAAACAAGTGAATTTTCTAGGGAGTTTAATGCTCTGAAAGCTACAGGTGAAGTAAATGCTGACAGCCAGGTAAAGAATTTATACCCTTTCATTGATTCTGCTGGTATTATTAGAGTTGATGGTAGGTTAACATACAGTAACTTGCAATTTGGCAGAAAGTATCCAATATTGCTTCCTAAGTCCATAAATTGTCTAATTTAATTATAAACTGTTTTCATGAAAATTTTTTCCATGCAGGCTCATAGAAATTGTTATACCAAGTTCGGCAGAAATTTTGGGTAATACAAGGTAGATCATTGTGTAGAAAAATTGTGAATTCATATGTTGTTTGCTTTAAACCTAACCCAAGATATCACACTCAGTTAATGGGAAATCTTCCTGCAAATAGAGTGAGTAAAAATTATCCATTTAATGTTAGCGGGGTAGACTTTTGTGACCAATTTTTTATAAAGTGTAAATATCAGTGTAAACATACTTTGAACAAAATTTATATATGCATTTTCATTTGTTTTGTTACGAAAACAATACATCTTGAAATTGTAAATGATTTAACTAGTAATGTATTTATTGCTACACTGAAGCGATTTTGTGCCAGAATTTATTCGGATAATGGAAAAAATTTTGTAGGAGCAAATAAAGAGTTAAGGAGATTTATGAAATTAATTAAAGAACAAAATGAGCAATTTTCAAATTTTCTAACTAGTGAAGAAGTGAGTTGGCACTTCATTCCTCCCCGTGCGCGCCATTTCGGTGGGAGGCAGGAGCAAAATCTTTTAAATTTTACTTAAAAAGAGTTGTTGGATATTTAAAATTATCTTATGAAGAATTCTTAACTGTCATTATTCAAATTGAAGGAATGCTCAATTCAAGTCATCTTGTTCCTTTGTCGGAAGACACGGATGAAGTGGAAGTTCTTACTCCTGCTCATTTCTTTAGTGGTAGACAGCTTAATTCAGTTGTTGAGCCCGACTAGTTTAAAGGAAAATATGCTTAAATTATAGCAAAAAATCGCAAGGTATACTCAGTTAATTTGGAGAAAATGGAGCCTTGACTATTTAAACAACGTGCAGCAAAGAACTAAGTGGAAATTTCCAAAAAAAGAGGTCAAAATAGGAAATATAGTTGTTCTTAAGGAAGATAATTTGCCTCCTTGCAAATGGGCACTAGGTAAAATAATCGATATAACAAGCGGAAAAGATGATAGGGTTAGAGTGGTAATAGTTAAGACATCATTTGGCGAATTTAAACGCCCAATTACAAAAATTTGTTTGTTACCTTGTAATGAGTAATATTTGATTTTTTTTTTGTGTATGCTTCAATATTTTAATTTGTGTATTATTAATATGGCAACTGTCAGTGTATTTAACTGTGAAATTTTATAATTTGTGTATGTGTGTTAACAACAATTTGTCAAGGCGGATAGTATGTTCCGACCAGTCATTCATTGTGAATAGCCCTCTGGCGGCGAAATGTAAAACGAGTCAGTGTTTCTTTATGCTACCAGAGAGAACGGTCGCGCGAAGAGCGACTGGCGTTATGCCAATGTGTTGAGAAATAAAAGTGTAAGAACAGACATGTCAAATTTATTTGCGAGTGAAAGAAACAAACGGTCAGTAGAATAATCGCGAGTGTATGTGTGTGTGTGAACAGGGACATATATGATACCAAAGGTCCACTAACCGCATATAATTTGTAATGGTTCCTTTTCATTCGTCAGTTCTTTCCTTTTGTTTCCTCGAAGTCCACAAGATGCCAACGAATATTCAAAGCCATTGCACACGCCACTAGATGGCGCTTTCTTGTGTCGAAAGAGTTTCATGTTTTTTATATGTATCAGAGAGAAAGAGAAAAGTGAAACGGGAGTAGGATGGAACGCCATCCACCAATAAATATTGTTTGTGAAAATAATTGATTATTTGCGTTCTATATGCCTCTTCATATGTCTATATGCCTCTACAGCTCTGATAGGGGTAATCCCACTGCAAATGCTAGAAAATCGGATGTCATGCAAGAATGATAAGAAATCAAAAATTTAAAAAAGAAGAAAAGTAAAACATACTTGAAATCAAAGAATAAAAAAGAACAATAAAATAAAAATAATACAACTTTATAATTTAAAAATAAAAAATAGATCAGTATCAAAACAAACGCTCGAGATCTTCCAAAAGAAGCTAGAAATTTACTAGCAATCATTTTATTGTTGCCTCTTAAAAAACATTACATTTGTTCCGCTTCGTTCGTCTTTCCTCCAGTGAACATGAGAATAATTATTACAAGAAATAGGAATCAGAGCGGACAAATAATGCTCCTCTTTTGGTGGCAATAATTAAATGGTTGTAAGTAATTTTCAAGTATCGCAGAAAGTAGTATCAAAGCAGAACGAGGATGTAAAGGTTATTAATAACAGTTCAATTGAAAAGTCCCCGGCCTACAATAGTAAAACACATTTTTTTTGGCAAAAATAGTTTTTTTTTATTCAACATAATTCCCTTCAAGGGTGATACACTGATTATAGCGACCCTCCAACTTTTCGATACCATTTTTGTAGTACGATGTGTCCTTTGCTTCAAAATAGGCCTCAGTTTCGGCGATCACCTCTTCATTCGACGAAAATTTCTTCCCAGCGAGCATTCTTTTGAGATCTGAGAACAGGAAATAGTCGCTGGGGGCCAGATCTGGAGAATACGGTGGATGAGGAAGCAATTCGAAGCCCAATTCATGGATTTTTGCCATCGTTTTCACTGACTTATGACACGGTGCATTGTCATGGTGAAGCAGCACTTTCTTTTTCTTCAAATACGGCCGTTTTTCGGCGATTTCGTCCTTCAAACGGTCCAATATCGCTATGTAATAGTCGCTGTTGATGGTCCTTCATTTTTCAAGGTAGTCAAGGAAAATTATTCCATGCGCATTCCAAAATACAGACGCCATAACCTTGCCAGCAGACAGTTGTGTTTTCCCACGCTTTGGAGCGGGTTCATCGTGTGCAGTCCACTCGGATGACTGTCGATTGGACTTCGGAGTGAAATGATGGAGCCATGTTCCATTGATTGTCATATATCGACGCAAAAACTCGGGTTTATTACGCTTGATCATCTTCAAACACTGCTCCGAATCATCAACACGTCGTTGTTTTTGGTCAAAAGTGAGCTCGCGCGGCAACCACTTTGCACAGAGCTTTCTCATACCCAAATATTCGTGAATGATATGATGTACACTTTCAGTTGATATCTTTAGAGTGTCTGCTATTTCATTCCATTTCAATTTACGGTCATTCAAAATCATTTTGTGGATTTTTTTAATGTTTTCGTCGGTAACAACCTCTTTTGGGCGTCCACCGTCTTCGGTGCTCATTTCACCACGTCTAAACTTAGCATACCAATCCTTGATGGTTGATATTCCAGGGGTAGTGTCCGGAAACTCAGCATCAAGCCAAGTTTTTGTTTCAACTGTATTTTTTCCCTTCAAAAAGCAATATTTTATCAACACGCGAAATTCCTTTTTATCCATTTTTTTCACAATAACAAAAGTTGCTTCACTCAAAATGCTACAATTCACAAACTAATGATCCGACAGCTGTCAAATTTATACACGCATCTTTTGAGGGTTAGGGCTAACTAAAAAACATATGGATTTAATTCTAGTAGCGCCATCTATGTGTCAGGCCGGGTACGTTTCAATTGACCTGTTAGATGAATATGAAAAAGTCTAAAAAGTACAGAGATATTGACCGTTACTTTCTAAATAATTACACTAAATAAAATACGTAGCGAATTATCGAATTGCATACCTTGTTGACAAAAATACGAAAATTTTCAATTCAGTTCAAGAGTTGGTACAATTTGAATATTAAATTATTTAAAAGTATTAAATTAATATTTTAATACGTTTGCAATATTTATTCATCAGAAGCATGGTATGTTTAGAAAATAAAATTGTCGGTTAATTTTTTTTAAAAGTATTAAATATAACTGAACAAATGAGCGTCGAATTGTAAATACATTGTAAATTGAAAATATTATTTTACAAATTCATTATATTTTAACAAATATTAGAACATAATATTTTAACAAATTCATAAGCAATTTTGTTTGTTTGACCTTTAGTGAACTTGAAATCATATTAACTTTTTCAATTGAAATTAAGTATTTAGAATTTAAAAAATTATTTCTTTAATAAAAATATAATGTAGTTTTCATGTAATAATGTTAAAAGAGAAAGCTTTGTTATCATTAATTTATATTAAGTGTTAAATATTCTTACGTAATATGTATCTTTTCATCTATTCTTAAAAACAGATTCCATTTCTAATTTTGAATAGGAATGTGAAAAACTATATTTTTATGCTTCTGAATTTTAAGAATTCGATATGATCAAAAGTAAAGTATTATAATTATCTTAAATCATAATGATATTGACACTTTTCTTCTATTTTAAATGTAATTCGTGATTGTATCCGTTTTGATAGTATCAAATAGCGAAAACGCTGCATGGGAAAAACCAAAGTAAATGCTGTATAAGCATAATTTCTTAGGGAAAAATATTGAGTAAGAATAATTGGAAGGTTATAAAAATGAAAAAAAAAATTGCATTTTACATTCAAAACTAAAAGTTTATTGTGTAAAAAGAGATTGAAATTATTTACTTGTGTTACAAACTGTCTTTTTGAAGATTGTAATTTTAGTTGGCACTGAATTTACTCTCCACGTATTCATCTATAACATTTTGCCCCTCATTATTTTTCATTCAAACTAAATTAAAAATATTATTTCATATAATCTAATTCATTTAATAGGATTAATTAAGGTGGCTGAGAGGATAAAGAATATAGTAAAATTATTGTTTCAATAGCAAACATTTAAAATAAAATACTTATGATCGTTATAAAGGATACCTGTGAAAGTTTTTTAAAACTTGTCACATTCTTTCGTTTTAATAAAAAAAATTGTTGCGATGCATATATATTTCCGTTTCTTATTCTTCCTAAAATATTCTCTAAGGATTTTGATTAATGCAAAGTTTATTCTGGTTTTGGTAAAAGGTAGGGAGAAGTGATCAAAAAATGGAACAATTTAAAGTTAATTTAACGCAAGACCAACAACTGATTTTGTTTGCATATTCATAAAAAATAATGTATATTTTTATAGCTTCGTATTAAAAAGCAGAAACTTAAGCAAAAGATAAAATTAATTAAATAATAATTTATCAAATTAAATAATTAATGAAATAAGTTAGAGTAACAAAAGTTGATAAATTTGGTAAACAAATTTAATTAAACACATTTTGAAAAGAACGAGTTGTTAAACATATTTATAAGTGCTATATAGGATTTGTCAGTGAACCTCTCTCTCCTACTTTTAATAATAAAAATCCTGCCAAATTATAGCTTTATTAAAACAGTATTTTCGTGTCAAATGGAGAAACTGGAGAGTGTTAGAGGGAAATTCAAACATGAACCAAAAGCAGGGAATTAAAATATATCATCGATGCTATATTGTAGCGATAAATTCTTTGTAATTTTTCTCACAAAGAGTCGTAATAAATAAATTAGAGTTTAGAAGCCATCAAAAGAAACGTGCAAGAATTTTCCAGCGAAGTATGAATTTGCAAAAAGCTATTTTTAAAAAATAACATTGAATCAAGTGGTATGAAATAATTAACAATCCAAACGAATGATTTGTTGCTTATGTTAATTGTGCGTACTAACGCCAACCTATTTATTGTTAGTGGGGAATGACATTAACTCCAGATTAAGATTGCTATATCACCCACAACATCTTTATTGAACAAACCTATGTACACTGACTGCAAATTGTGTTATCTTGTAACAATCTGGTCTTACTGGTAACAGCGCCATCTATCAGCGTAACATTCTTACCTCATTGGTTATTCACAATACCTAGGGGGTCGTAACATACTGGGCCCCCATGACCACATCAACAATCGAATTACAAATAGAACTAAGCCCAGTACTAAAAAATAAAACATATCAAATTATAACACAATTGCACACTGATTTTCATATATCAATGAAATATCAACCAAAAATAAATGGAATAAAATATAAATCAATCTTTCACAGGAAGTTTGACCAGTTTATGGATTGGTCTCTTCATTTCACTTGAGACAGTTTTTAAGTTCACTGCTCTTATTCTGTCATCAGTCCTTTTATAAGAATTAATTACTCTTGCCATTTTCCACTTAAGTGGTGACAAGTTGTCGTCCTTAATCAGCACCAAGTCATTCACTCTTAACTCTGCACTGGGAATTTTCCACTTGTTGCGCACTTGCAACTGAGTCAAATAATCCTTTGACCATGATTTCCAGAACGATTGGGAGATCTGGGCAACTAATTTCCACTGTTCCCGAATGGGATTTTTTTCACTGATATAATCGGGTTCAGGAACACTCCTTAATTCTGAACCGATAAGGAAATGACCCGGTGTTATGACAGAAAAATCATTTGGGTCGTCAGAAGCAGCAACTAAAGGTTGAGAGTTCAGTATCGCTTCAATTTCCACAAAACTTATGGAAAACTCTTCTTGAGAAAGGATCTGTGGCCCTATAACTCTTTTCATGTGAAATTTCATTGATTTCATGTCTGCCTCCCACAGACTTCCGAAATGCGGTACAGATGGAGCATTCACAGTCCATTTTATACCTTCATTGGTCAAATAATCGTCGTCTCCAATTCCCACGATCTTAAAATATTCTTTGCACCGATGAAATTGGTGCCATAGTCCCTGAATATTTCCTTTGGTTTCCCTCGCCAAGCGATAAAGTGTTTTAGTGTTGCGATGCATGATTGGCAATAAAATCACTTGTCATTTCTAAATGGATAGCTTTCGTAGTGAAGCACACAAATACACAAACGTGCATTTTTATTATTTTAACTCCTTTGCCACGTCGAGGAGAGATCAAGAACTGTCCTGCAAAATCCATCCCCTCTTTAAGAAACACTCTTCCTGGGTTCACTCTCGCAGCTGGTAAACCTGCCATAATTTGCTTTGAAAACTCAGAGCTAAATCAGGCATAGGTGACACAGCGTCTTACTTCTCTACGAATGACAGTTTTTGCTCCTACGATCCAATACTTTTGTTTCATAGCAGAGTTGATTAATTGCACTTCTCCATGTATATATGTTTGATGATAAAATTTAATCAACATCTTCATGATAGGAGGATTTTTCGGCAATAATAGGAGATGTCTTACATTCTCTGGTAAGTTGGCATTTCTTAAACGTCCTCCAACTCTTAGTAACCCACAGCTATCCAAGAGCGGATTTAAGGAAGTTAAAGGACTCTTTTATAACATTTTCCGGCTCATTAGGCTAATTATTTCTTCCACATATTCTGTTCTTTGGACCAATTTGATTATAATATCATTGGACACACTCAATTCAACTCTAAGAATGGAGTTAAAATCTTATCCCCTCTAACATTTCTTATGAAACTTAAGCACGAAGAACAACCCTTTGCAATTTACTCCAAACTGAAAACTTATTCCAAAGCTGCTCTACTTATTCCAACTGAACTACAAAACTTTTATCAGAATCCTCCCTTTGCTCTCTTGGTAATTCTACGCTGTCTATCTCTTTTGATCCTTTGACCAATTGCTTAGGCCAATTCTCACTACCCTTTAGAAGCCAAGCTGGACCAAACCACCATTTTTCATTAAACACCAAGTTCTCAGCAGAAACTCCTGTCGTGAATAAATATGCTGGATTATCTTGCGATGGGTAATAATTCCAATCACTCGGACTCGATCTCTCCTGAATCTCCACATACCGATTGGCAACAAACTATTTCCATCTTTTCGCACTTCCCTTTACGCAATGAAATGCAGTAGAAGAATCGCTCCAAAATACCATTTTTCTGATTTCATTTTTGAAAATATTCTTATGATAGTTCTCAACTCTAACACCTATCTCCATGGTCATCAACTCCAATCGAGGTAGTGTTAATTTCTTTAGGGGCGCTACTCTGCTCTTAGACATTGCAAAGCATACTCTATAATTCTCACCAATTCCACAATATCTAAAATAAACCACTGATCCGTAAGCACTTAATGAAGCGTCACTAAACAAATGCACCTCGATTTTCTGATTCTTACAATCCAGAAAATAATATCTCGGAATGGTAAAGGCACTTAAATTTTCAGTTTCGTTGCACCATTTAACCCATTTTTGTCTCAAGTAATGAGGTAACTCTTTATCCCAATCAGACGCTCTTTCCCAAATTTCCGGCAAGAATAACTTAATACGTATAACAAATGGCACAATCAAACCAAGAGGATCAAAAATTCTTTCCGTTGTCCGTAAGACACATCTTTTACTGTTTCGTAATGATTTCCAAGAATCTACTAGAGCCCTCTCCTCTAACGATAACTCATCTTTCTCAGGATTCCAATTCATTCCTAGAGCCTTCAACTGGTATTCACCCACTACATCAACATTGATAAGTCCATTATCCATCCACAGTTTTTCAACTCTCTACTGTTAGATCTCAATTTCCTCAAATTAAATCCACCACGCTTTAATATTGATACAGTATCTGTCGACAATTCAAATGATTCGCCTACATTATTTCCACCAATATATAAATCATCTACATAAAGTGCTGAATTTAACAATCAGATGATTTAGGATTGCTGTTTTCAAAATTTTTAATATGATGCTTTATCGTGGCACTCAAAATAAAGGGTGAGCTCTTACAAATGAAAGGTAGTCTTTGCATTCTAATAACTCTATATTCTTCATTAGGCCTGTCTGAATGCCAAAGGAATTTTAAGAATTTTCTATCTCTTTCGGAAATTCGTGTAGTTAAAAAAACCTTCTCTATATCAGCATTAAATGCTATTTTGAATTTACGAAAATTTAAAATTACATCTAGAATATTTGGATTTAAGTTTAGGCCAGTTTTCAAACAATCGTTCAGAGAAAGATTAAATTTAGATTTTGTGCTACAATTAAAAATTACTCTAACTTTTGTTGTTTTCCTTATCTTCCCTAGCCACCACTCTTTGTGGCATAAAATATTCATATTCACCTCTATCACATTCTTCAATAACTCCATTTTTTCCCCCCTGATAATTTATAACATCTTTATACTCATTAGCAACCCAATCGTTTTTAGAAAACCATTTTTTAATTCATCAAACTGCCTTTTAGCTAAAAAAATAATTGTTTCCTAATTCCTCATAACTAAACTTCCAAAATAAATCAGTTTCATATCAACCATTTACAAATTTTTAATTTCTCTCAAATTGATCTATTAAGGCTTTATCAACCACATTTAATTCTTCCTTATCTCTAATTCCTAAAGCCTCAAGGTCCCACAAAACTTGAACATCCGAAGCGGCTACACAAAAATTCGTTGATACTGTATTTTTAACTCTAGAATTAAATTCCTCCTGACTTCCTTGTACAGCATAATCGAATATTGTTGGCACACAAGTAATTCCCTGATATTTCCTTTGGAAAGAAGTGGCTTCAATAATCTGCCCGAAAACATCGGCTCCTAATAATATTTCAATATTTATACTACTTTCGCAACAATCGGCTAAATCTAATCCGCGAGATCGCATAATATTTTGCACTTCAACATTTGGGACAGAAACAGGCGCAGCAGTAATAGGATCTGTTACTGATACTTACTTCTGTACTGTTAATCTGTTACTAATACTTACTGATAATCTTACTTCTCTAACTGGTTTTAACTTTAGGCAGTTTGCTTGGGATTTCGTACACCAACTTCTTTCTGAGCCATTGTCACATAAAATTCTTACTAGTTTATTTTTTCTTTATAATCTATTCGGCCAGCATATGCGTTGCACGTTAAGGGGAGTCAGTACCCTATTTATCTGTCTCAGTATTTTGTTTTAGGGGTAATTCCTTCCTGGCATTAGTTAATTGTAATTCTGCTTCTAACTGAGATAATTTTTAATTTTTCTCTAATTGTAATTTTATATCATTTTCAGATTTTTCTTTCTCATTTTGTATTTTTTCTCTCTCACTTTTTATTTTCTTTTCTTCAAGAATGCCAATAACAATATTTTGTATGAATTCAGCAACATTTTTGTAGATTTCTGAACTCTCTATTAAGCTTTTTAACTAGACCATATTTGCTCCACTTGGAACATCAAGGGCTAGCTCCTCTGCTACAAGTTTCAACTCGTCTTTTTTCGGTGATTTAAGACTCATTATAAAACAAAAATAGCAACTCTTAATTTACAATATCAACACTAAAACAGTCGATTCAAAAGAAACTACACTCTCGTCACTGAACTCAACTCACTGAACGCAAATTATCAATCACAAAACACAACACTATTAAACCCAGATAACGAATTACAAAACACAACTCTATTCATCTCAAACTATCTAACACAGAATATAACACTATTAAGCTCAAATCACAGAACACATTATTAAATTCACGATATGAATCTCACAGAGCACAGCGCTATTAACTCAAATTATCAATTATAGAACACAACACTAATTAATTCAAATAATTTATCATCTTAAATAATATAATTTAACTCAAATTATCAAGCAACACCTACTATACAACAAAAATCACAAAATGATTATGTAATAAGATATTCTCACAAAATTTGTATTCACCACGTGTTACCCTCCATCACCATTTCTTCCAACGCACACAACTAGGGTTAGTTAAGCACGGTTAACACTAACGCAAAAACACTAACATAATCCACCTCTCCTAACTAATATTTTTCTTCGGACACTAAACATGTACGTACTAACATAAGGTGACCAGACGTCCCGATTTTAGCGGGACAGTCCCGATTTTTAACAATTTATCCCGCATCCCGCGGGATTTTAAGAAAGTCCCAATTTTTAGAAAGAATGCACTACAAGCAAGGGAATAGTTTGAGAATGGGAAGGGAATGCACGGTTTTCGGCTTCCATGTAGTTATTTCACCAGGATATGAGCTTTATATTATTTTTGTAAATTTTATAATGTTAAACTTTAATAATAAAAATAATTGCTGAGAACTGCTGATCAGGAACTGCTTATGAAAGTTCGCCTTGATCAGTTTCTGGAATAAGACCACCATTGTTTGGACTTAATGAAAAGTGGCATTTTTCAGCATAGGCAGCGACGAAAACATTTTGTAGCTGTAAAATGAACAGAGAACACTTTGTACACTTCCACAGATTTTATTCTTATGGAGTCATTTTCCACTAGCGATCTAGCATCATTCAGAACATTGTTGCAAAGGAATTACATCTTATACAAAAATTGGAAACGGAGGGGAATTTTAGAGAGGAGAAGGGTCAGGTTGTAAAGAGTTTGTTGGTCGTCCACGAAGTAACGCCTTCGCATATTGAGTTTTGTAACTGTCCTTCATGCGGTACACATCGTACTGAGTGCTAGTTAAACAAGTGATAGCAACAAATAAGCTATTCAGATGATTTATGTTTGTAATTTATTTAGGTACCAAAAGTAGGTATTTTTTGAGGTACCAAATTTTTAATCAAGACCCCCTCCCCCCGTTAACGGTGTTCCGCTTTTCGAATGTTAAAATCTGGTCACCTTATACTAACGCCAACCTATTTATTGTTTGTGGGAAATGACATTAACTCCAGATTAAAAGTGCAATTAAGAGCACTTATTGAGAAACCCTATGTACACAGACTGCAAAATGGGTTATCTTGTAACAATCTGGTCTTACTAGTAACAGCGCATCTATCGGCGTAACATTCTTACCACATTGGTTATTCACAATTCCTTGGGAGTCGTAACTTTTATATTAAATAATATCAATGAAATTGCATATATTTCCTACATAAAAAGCAAATAATAACATCATTGACTAATTTTAAATATATTCCAAGAGTGAAAATTGGTAGAAAATAATTAGTCAAATAGATAGAAAATAATTGAGTCGGATTTTCCCACTGTTTACTTTAATAAGAATTCCGTGAATCGTAAATGTTTGGTATCATTTTTCCACCTAAAGTGATATTACTAGCTCTAAATAAAACGCTTCTAAAAACCCAGCTAATAGTTCGAATTTTATCGAAGTCGGTGAATTTAATAATAAAACAAATAAGAGAAAATTAATTATCTTTTTTTTTATTTAAATCCTTATTATTAGCATTTTTTAAACGAAGTTTCGTTCGAATCGTGAGCTCGAGTCCTGGTTCAATAAAAAAACGTAAAACAGAGGCACTGGGTACAGTGTCATCCTCGTTGCTTGAAAGTAGTTCAAAATTTTGAAATCCGTAGTCAAAAGCCTTCGTGTTGCTCTAAGAGCAACATCAACTAACAATCAATAACGAGTTCTTAAATTCATATAGTTATGATATTTATATGATACATTTGAAAAGCCTTTTAAACTATAATTAACTCTATTGTCTTAAATGATAAAATTGTTGAAATAAGTATTTTAATTTATACAGTACTTTTAACAAAGACAAAATCACAAGGGAAATTAATTCCACCAAACTTATTCAGTCTCAGCCCTAAGCATTCTGTCTCCAAATTTAACACTTACACACTATTAAAAAAAAAAAAAAACGACGCACCGAGAAGGAGTTTCCCGATTGTAATGAAATTTCGTATGCAAAGACATTTGGCCCGAATAAGCAAATGATTAAAATTTGGTGTCTAATGAATGAATAGTGGGAGTTATAGTTCATCAGAACTGAGCACTCAGTGGCATTTATAAGAAGTGATTCTCAATCTGATGGTCAAATTTTCTGTTGCATTGCGATTTAGGATACCTTTCAATGACTGCAAAAATGCCTCGCCGCATGATTAGAGCTCAATACATGCAACTGTCAGAATTTAAAAGAGGTTGTATCATTAGATTGAAAGAGGCAAGTTGGGCAAATCGGAGAATCGCTCGTCATATGGGTCGAAGCGATGCGGTAATTAAAAGATGCAGGCAATAATGGATGAGTAATGGCAGACTTCAGCGTCATGATGGTAGCGGTCGACCTAGGGCCACAGCAGATCGGCAGGACAGAGTGATTGTCAGATTAGCTGTCACAGCGCCTAATTCATCGGTATCAACCATCAGACGTGCCATCTGCACACGAGTATCCACTATGACCATTCACAGACGGCTGACAGAGTGAAATCTACGACCTCTACGTTACCTGCCACTCACGCCTGCACACTGTCAATACAGATTACAGTGGTTTTTGGATCGATCAGGTCGAAATGATGCTGACTGGGGACGTATAGTGTTTAGCGACGAATCCCACTTCCAACTGTGTCCTGAGGATCATCGAAGACGTGTTTGGAGACGCCCAGGTCAGCGTGCCGATCCTGTTTTCACTATTGCTCACCACGCAGATCCTCAACCAGGAGTTGTGGTCTGGGGTGCCGTTTTCCTTGATAGCCGGACCCTTTCGGTCGTCATTAGAGGCACATTTACAGCACAGTGGTACGTCGACGACATTCTGAGACCTGTTCTGCTACCGTTCCTTTTGCAGTACCCTGACCATATTTTTCAGCAAATAGCGCCTGACCACATACGGCACGTGTTACTATGAGCTGTCTAATGACTTGTAGCAACAGATCTCTCTCCAATCGAGCATGTCTGGGATATGATGGGAAGGCGACTGCATCTACCAGGGAATGTTGATGATCTCGCCCGACAATTGGAGCAAATTTGAGAAGAAATACCGCAGGAGACCATCAAGGAGCTTAATCACTCTATGCCACGTCATGTGGCAGCTTTCATCCAGACTAGAGGTGGGTCAACATCTTATTGAGCTCGTTACTTTGTAACTCTGAAATAAAACATTCAATTTTTCTGAAATTTTAAGCATGTTGTATTCTGTACATAATTTTCCTATCGGCCAATTTTTGTCTCCATTGGACAACTCCTTCTTGGTGCGTCTTTTTATAGAGTATATATATATGTGTGTGTGTGTATAAATAAAAAATATTAAGGCTTTTCACAACTGGGATAAAAAAATTTGAATACATATCCGAGATGACGCTTCTCTGCAACGGTTCAGACATAATTAAAAAGAGTCATTTATAGAGATTTCATCAGTAAACCAATGAAAGTTTAAGCAATGTTCCTTAATCTTTTTGACGAATTTGGAGATAAATTGAAGATTCCGGAAGGTGCTGGAAACAAGACAATATCTTCATTGGGAAAAAAAACCTACAGACGTCTCCTGAATTTTCCATATGACGTCACACATAGCCGATGCACCTGCAAATAGTGAAGAGATGCGAAGCCAAAGAGATTGATCGGGAAATCAACTGGAATCGAACGATACTTGGAAATCGATTTACCGAGGAGTTACTGCGAAACCGAGTGCATTTGCGAAAGCAGCCTGAGTGCACATTGGAAGAGCAGAGCATTACTGCGGAGATTTGTCCATAGTGTGAACTACAATAGTAAGCTTGTTAGCTAAATATTGCTGATATAACTGTAACTGTCATTACAATACTGTTTTTTTTTTACTGTATTTGTGTCACTAATCTGCACAAATGCCGTGTTCCTGTTTGTGCTGTTAATGTGTCTAAGTTCTGCAACCTGTGTGTAGCCTTGATCCGAAGATTTGCAAATAAAGTGTCATTTGTCATTATCCTCCATGTTAAACTGATTTCACTCGTCATGCACCCAAAATTTTTGTAACAATAGAAACATCGCCACAGAAACAAAGACCATCTAATACACTCTTTTTTAAAATATCTCTGATACACATTACTCATTGGGTTTATAATAGATTACAATATGAAATACGTCAAAAACTGGACAGTCATAACATTTCTAAATGTAATCTTTCTAAATGAACCTTTTATATATATCATATAAAAGGTTCGTTGACGAGTGAACTAGGAAATATAAAGTACCATTTTCATTAGTGAATTCTTCACTTTCATTATATGTTTAAAAACATATCACAATTTCTCATCTCTTATCCAAAATTTAAAGATGGATTTTTATTTGAAAAACTTTTCTCTCGATATATCTTATGAATATTTTAAACTACACAAAACGTTCACTTAGTAATTGATTTTAAATACATTACGGAAACTAAAATTACTAATTCTATGTTCATTCTACTTAATATTTTTAACAATAATTTTTTTTTGTTAAAAAATATAAATAAAATCTGATACTGATTAAAATTTTGCTTGCATCAAAAATCAGCTAAAAAATTAAATACGTATTAGCAAAAGAAACAATCTTTATTCATCGAAATTCATTTTCATCAAAATAATCAGTCATTCTTTTTTTACTCTTTTCGTGAACTATAGTATAAATATTTCAATATTCTCATAATTAGTTTGTTCCATGAGAAAAGGATAACATTCTGGGCAACAAATTTTTGTGTAGATATTAATTAAACCTGAAAAATAATAAATAATTAAACTTAGCTACTAATTTAAATCAATGACAAGATACAAGAATTCTACAGCAATCTCTAGGTTAGAATAATAAACATTCTTAAGATTATCTTCATTTTCTCAAAATGAACATAGGAACGTTTAACTGCTATTGAATTTCTATTTGATATGATTTATAATTTAAATGCACCAATTATATTGCCCCACGATCATCTTTTATGAAAATTTGCTCTACAGGAAATGTTAAATTTTGCATGAAACATAAAAAATTAACGATTTTATTTCTCAGAAACATTATTCAATATCATAGTCGTACGCAACATTTTAACTCTTATCCATTGCATAACTATTCTTTATAACAAAGACAAAGGGTTATTAGATATGCTTCTTGTATCAATAGTAATCTGCATGAGTTTCGATTATTAGAATTAGTTTTACTTTCTTACGTTTCAGTAAACTAGGATGCTTAGCTATAAGTGCCAGAATCAAGATTTTACATTAAGCGTAATGAACTCCCTTTCCTTTGAAAATTAGAATTTTAGATAAAATTTAAGAGAAAATTATCTATTGAAGATATGTTAATCATTAAAATACGATGCCTTTCATGGCTATTTTTAAATCATGTACGGTATTCCTTTTAGCTGGTTTCAGTGTATGTATTCCAAACACAACATCATATATTTAATTTTATTTGCATTATTGCTAAAGTAATCGTTTTAAAGAACAAAAAGAAAAATAATTGTTTCATCAGTAGTTGTATTTAGTGTTAGTGGGAGTACATTGCATGTGATTTTTTCTCAATAACTGTCGTAGATACCGAGGGATAAATAAATAAAAAATCAATACATTGGTATTCGTTAGTTGTTAAATCGAAATGGAATGTGCCAGACTTGTTTCTCTTTGTTATTTACGTATTAATCATAGTTCTCTTGCCAAAAATAAAATAGTTTTGGTAAAATCTTTTTAATACATCTAATTAAAGATTTTACCGCGTTTAAGTAATTACTTATAAAAAATAATGTGAAAGCACAAAATAAAAGTCTCTCTCTCTCTCTCTTTTTTTGACAATAAAATCATTTTCTGTTGAAATAAGTTTTTAGCCACCCAAGGGGGCTATTGTTTCAGGTAGGCTTTAAATTGGTGTATCGGATCACTTTTCAAATTCTTAATAGGTAAATTCGATTTCTTATAACCATGTTCTATGTTCTGATTTTATGGTTCTGTCCATAGACTTAATATTAAATTTTTCTATGTTCTTTTGTATTCAATTCAACAATTTACCTTTCATTTTAAGTACATTTAGCTTAAATATATTCACTTTAATAATTTATCATTTGCTTTAATTTTAATATAGGAAAAAGTATATTATTGTCTATTTCAATATTTCATCATTTCCTGTAATTCTAGTACTTAAATGAGTAATTTAATAAGTACAGGGTGTGTCCCAAAAGTAAGTTGAATAAAAAAAGTGAAAAACTGAGCACCTTGGGTGTCTAAATTTGTTCTTTGCAAAACTTTGCATGGAACATTTTTTTCTTCTTTTTGTTTAAAAAATTTTAATGTCATTCATGTACAGCTTGCAATTTTTTTGAAACATTCAAAGAACTATTTTAAGTTCTCCATTCATTAAAGAAAGTACAAATATTATTGGCAGTTCATTGGGTCACAATGGCTATTCTAATTCTACGTTTTCACTAAGCCTATAACATTTTAAACCGTTGTATGTGTAAAATGTTGAAATTATCGAACTATACATTTAATAAACAAATATTTTTCAGGAGACCATCGTAGGGTTTATTCGTAGAATCAAATGGAAGAAGTAATCACCGGTTCTTTCTGATCATGTTGACCTACCATGTGTTATACGAATTTTATTTCAATGAAGATAGTGGGAGTCTGATCGCTCTACAACTATCGTGGAGATCCATTTCCGATGCGTTTGTCACTAGAGGTAAAATGATTGGTTCTTTGTGGAGATTCAGCCGCAACAACATATTCCTGAGTAAAAGAACTGAAATGATTTTTGATAATGTGAATCTGATCCATCCAGAGATTACTGTCCCGGGCCCAAGATCGTTGCAGCATCTATCTCGATGTTCCTTGCGACAAAGATTAGACCAGAGGGTACTCAGAATCAAGGTTTACCTAAGGTTTTGAAAGAGCATATCGACTTGGAAACGTAGTGAGCCGAAACTTCTGATTTTATGTCATTCCAGAACAACTATTAACATTTAAGAATACTGTTATGAATCATGCTGCATAAGTATTTCAATTTCTCAAGAAACCTTGTAATTCTGCGAATTTTTCGGTCATGTGAAATTGAATATAATTGGGATTTTAGACAATTGTTTTAAAGAGTTAATAAATGTTATGAAGCATTCTTTATTTGATGAAATGTTTAAACGCAATATATGTACAGATAACATGGCGAGCGACACACACTAAAAACACTTTTAGTATAACAAATGGGTTGATAAAACATCTTGCATTAATTGTTACAACAAAGTCGGTTGTTTCAATACTCCCTCCTGTTGTATTATTACTTAAATTTACAAATTAGGTACATAATTACCTGCTTACTTAAACGCTTAATGCATTTACAATATAAGGACAGAGAGACTAATTATTACATGAAAAATAAATTGTAAATTAAATATTAAAATCGCGTTCTAGATTATCATTAATATTCGTTGATTTCGTAAAGTCGATTTTTATTTAGTAATATTCTTAGATTTTTTTTTTTTTTTTTT
>BMAW01035067.1:75316-107361 GCA_019974015.1 Nephila pilipes | reverse complement strand
CTCTGTATATATATATATATATATATATATATATATATATACAGAGAGAGAGAGAAATTTAAAATAAATATATATTATAATCTGTGTCTTTTCGTTATAATAATTAAACTCCTAATAAAAGCAAGTGCCTTGATATAAATTTTCTTTCCTATTGGGGCAATTTGAGTTGGGTGCAAAATTATCAAAAAAATACAGATAATTATTTCAGTTAATACAACCGCATACTGACATACATTACAGCAATTTGTTCTGACCAAGTATAAGCTTTATAGCCACCCAAAGGGAATTTATTTTAGTTGAATCAATTTTGGCGAACCAGATCACTTTTCAATTTTTAATCGTTTGCTTCAAATTTAACTACATTTAGCTTAAATATATTCAATTTAATAATTTATCGTTTTCTTTAATTTTAATATCGTAATAGCTTATTGTTTTCTATTTCTCAATATTTCTTCGTTTTCTTTAATTCTTACATTTAATTGAGTAATTTAATAATAACTACAAAAAAAGAAAGAAAGAAAGAAAGCGCACCTTGGGCGGCTAAATCGTGCTCTGCAAAACTTTGCATAGAACTTTTTACTATATAAAAATTTATTTTTATATAATTAATCTGTGTGCACAAAATTTGGAATATTTCCTATTCAGTATCAGATGAAAATATTTCTCTAGCATTGTCGATCTTTTACAATTCTAGTGATACGATTTTTAAAAACGTGAAATAGGAGAAACGGGCTCCCCCCCCCCTCCCTACTGGGGACGTAAATGGACGACACAGATCAAATTACTCTCGTTTTCTCTAGTTTTGAAAGGGGGGGGGACATAGGGGAAGAATGCTGCGGTGATTGCAGGTGGCGAAACAAGTCGCAAATATTCATTACCCTGTGACGTCATTTTCAAAGTTCATGATAGCTGTCAAAACATAAATATAAGAAAATGGAAAAAATTAATAATATTGTTAAATTAAAAAATATTGTTAACCCTGAGTAAAATTTTTAAAAAGTAAAAGGTTAAGAAAAATGAATTATTTGAAGGAGGGAAAGTAAAAAAAATTGACACATAAAATTCGTCTTTTTAACTTACAAGACAATATTAGACTTGAACATATTATGTTTTACAATTGACTGAAATACGATTATCAGGACCATTTAAATATTTGTTTCAAAATGCTTTTGTGTTCAAGGAATATTCTATTCAGTAAAGGATTAAAATGCTGCTTCGACGATAACTATTCTTTGCAGTTTCTTAAGAGAACAGAAAATGTTTGCCCCTCCATTTTATTCTAAATTTTTCCTCTATAAAATAATTAAATAATAGGTGTGGTTTAAAAAGTATAAATATATATATGTGTGTGTATATATATATCTTTACACAAACACACTCACACATATATATATGATTTCCTATCCTCCTATTTCTTAGAAAAAATTATACTTTTCCTTAAATATCTGAAATAATTTAATTAGAAACGCAGAAAGCATTAGAATATGTTAAAGTTGTTATGTATGTTATTGTTATGTTCAGCACCAAATATACCTAGGAAGATTTTTAAAAAAACTTAACACATGCCCATTAGAAAAAAAAAAAAAAAAAATCTACATTAAATTAAAATTTTTAAAAACTTACACTGAGGTTTTTGAAAGTCTGTGTATTAGAAAAGATTTGAAGAAAGATACGGATTAGAAAAGATATGAACACGTAAAAATTTGCTGTATTTATACATTATATCTATTTTGCAAAAAAATTTATATTTATGCTTGATCAGTAGAGGAAAACAAGCTATTGATTGGAGTTCCACACAATTTTATTCAAACATTGTTTACCATCTAAGTAAAAATTCTAAATTTGTTTAAATCATTATACAATAGTTAAAAAATATCCTTGACTACAACAATACAAATTGAGAAAAAGTATGTACGAATCTGTATTTTGTTTGTTATTTTTGAAGAAAATGCTTTTAAAATTCTCTCACAGAATTAATCCTAGATAACATCATTTGTAAGAAAAGTGTATATAGATTACATTAACAGTCAAATGACGTTAATTCAAATATTGTTAACTTGAATTCAGCATGAAGAAAATGTAACTCAACTATTTAAGAAAATAATAAATAACATTTTGCAAAATGCCAATCAAATTTGACATCTGTTGAAATTAAAAAAAAAAAAAAAAAAGAAAAACAGAAAGCAGATAACAAAATTTTTATACCATCTATTTCTTCTATAATACCTCAAAATTTAATGAGGTAAGTTTATAGGTTTTTTCATTGAAATCAACATTTCAAATAAATCAGTTTTTAAATATTTTTCGGTTTTAATTTCATATTTGAAAAATTATAAAATAAAAGTAATAGTTATTTAGAATTATAATAATAAACTAAAGAAAAATAGAGAGAAAAACAAAATCTCACTTGTAGAAATTCAGTCTATATTTTTCGATACTATTCCCAAAAATTGATAAGAGAGATGGTGAAGTTTGATGGCGCGAGGCCAGATACAGTTATGCTGCGCCAAACAAGATATGATCTAGATGTTTGAAAAATGGAAAAAAGTAAAATAATTTGGCATGAAAGAGTCGAGAATAGAGAAAGATCGCTAGCGTATCCCGAGGGTGCGTCACTCGTATTTACCAAAGACAATAAACCCCATGGGAGAAAAAAATAGAACAGCACCTTACTTCGAGGTCATGATCACAAATTGATGAGTTCTATGGCTTTCAATTATGATAAAATATGTTTTCAAAACTTTAATAATTATCAACTACTTAAAATATTAAAACTGTAATTTCTTTATAAAATGGAATGTAGTAAATATCCTTTTGCAGCGTGTGTGACATCTCCCCCTCCTTTCCAAAGCATAAATTCTTTTTAAATTTCTTTAACAGCATATAAAATATTCTAAAAATGTTGTAAAATTTTTTAAAAAGTAAAACAAGCTCGAAAATGGTTATAAGAATATATTTATTGAAAATACAATCAATATAAAGGATATAATCGTATTTGAAACTTTTTAATGCAGTTGAATTCGAAACTGATGTAAATAATTAATTTTTCAAATATTCATTTAATACAAAATGTGTAATTGTATTTGGAATTTTTCCATGAAAGAATGTATTTCTTAAATGTTATCAATTATATATATATATATATATATATATATATATATATATGAAAAAGGAATTTTTTATGCAGCGGAGCTCGAAACTGAAGTAAAGAATTCATTTTTTAAAATGCAGTTATTAAAAAAGGTGGGTGGTTTTATTAACGTCGCACCAGAAGCAACACGAGGGCTATTGGCGACGGACCCCCTTGATTTTGAACCTCGGTCAAGTGACGAACATGACACCTGAACTGGCACCCCCTCTCCTAACTTCCACACCACGCCAACAGGGGGGCATTTGAGTTCCGACAGATTAAACGTACATCAGCTCCGGCTACACGGCGAGTCTTCAGTGGCATCAAGGCTCGACTCAATGAAAACTGCCAGTCACGACTATGACCACTAGGCTATTGCGGCCACATTATAAATGGTTAATTGTATTTAGAACTTTCTTTTTTATGATGATTAGGAAAAAGCCTTATCTACCTCTTTAAAACGTCCTCATGTACGACGTAGATTTTATTAAGCAATTCGCTTTTTAACATTAAAGCCATTAACGTTCTCAGCAGCGATCATAAAACCAAACTGATGGAAATAGCTCTCACTAAGATTCTTCCTCCCCACGTTTGCAACATCACAAACGCTAATTGGCTCAAATATCAAGAATTTCTCTATAATAATCTCCCCGGAAAGTTGGAAATTAACAATATCAATGATCGTGATGAAGTTATTAATGCATTTATGAACTACATCAAAATTGCAATTAACTTAGCCAGCACCTCAAAAAATATCCCCACACCGCATCTCAGACTTTTTTCACATATCCGCAACCTAATTAAAAATAAAAACAAAATAAGAAAGTGGCAACAAACTCATTTTCCCCCTTTCAAAAAATAACTTAAAAATTGTTATAGGCTTTATTTTTTAACAAGATGCAAGCAAAATCATCTACTTATCCTGGGTGTATTTAATATAAATTGTTTCGCATTTTAATGAAAGGCTTCTTTCGTTTTATCTTACCATTAATCAAAATCCCAAAAGAATATTTTAGAAAGATTAAGAAAATAAAATATATGTATTTTCAACAATTTTGTTCACTAATACAAGGGAATGAAAAATGTTCAAACAATTATTTTCAAATCCTATTTACATGAATTAGATTAGTTAAACTAAAATAAAAGTCTGCATTAGTTTGAGGTTGAGTGAAATTTAATTTAAG
The DNA here is from genome assembly GCA_019974015.1 of Nephila pilipes. Lineage (NCBI taxonomy): Eukaryota > Metazoa > Arthropoda > Arachnida > Araneae > Nephilidae > Nephila > Nephila pilipes. The sequence continues at coordinate 103,047 of BMAW01035067.1, read as the reverse complement.
AAAAAATATTACAACTGAATATAACAGATTCAGGGCCAAATAGTAGTCATCAAGATGACGCTTTTGTAACTCAACAAAATAATTTTAATCTGTTTTCATAATAAACTTTTCTGTTTGGATGTAAAATGTAAAGAATTTTTATATGCTTACAATTATTCTTACTCTATATTGTCCTATGAAATGTTATGTGTATGTTGCATTTACTTTTATTTTTTACACAAATATGTGTATCAAGAAATACACAATCATGTATTTGAAAAAAAACTGGCTAATTTTCTTCCCGACTCTCTTATTAGTAAATATATTTAAAATACTTAATACTTATTTTAAAATTCTCACTATTTAATAATCATAAATTATTTTTAAAATTGAAAAAAAAAATATCTATATATTATGAGTTAGGATAAATATCACACAATACTATATACTTTTGCCACACTTTGTCTATATGTTTACCATAATAGGTTCTTATAATTCAGAATTATAAAAACTTACAGTTTCTTACACTAAATTGAAAGTTTAATTAGGATTTAAACATACATATAAAATGTGATACATATTATGCAAAAAATATTTAACATAAATAAATATAACATTAAATATAAATTAACAAAAACACAAGTTTTGCATTTATTATTATTAAATGATTATTACACATGACAATTTAAAAAAAAATATATTTTCTTAAGTATTGAATATTTAATTTCAATTGAAAAAGCTAACAAGATTTCCAAGTTCACTGAGGACCAAACAAACAGAATTGTACATGATTTTGTTAAAATGATATACTTTCCTATTTTCACCTTACAGTGTTCCTATTTACAATTCAATGTTAATAAGATTTAAACTTAGGTATAACTGAAATGTATATTTTCTAAAAACACGATGCTTCTATTGAATATTACCCACAAACATTTTAATTTAACATAAAACTTTTAGAAAATTTAATCAATTCTTAATTGAATTTAGATAGTGTTCAGATGGCAAGTTGTTACTCAATAAAATAATGTAATAATTTCTTGTATATTTGTTTGACTCCATAAATTGAAAATCTTAATAATAATTGAAATAAACTTAATTATGCTTATGTTGCATTTACTTTTTTTTTTTCACACAAATATATACATCAAGATATATACAACTATGTATTAGGAAAAAAATTGGCTAATTTTCATCCTGAATCTCTTATTAGTAAACATGTTTAAAATATTTAAGATTTATTTTAAAATTCTAACTACATAATACTGTCAAAAATGGATGCAATCATGAATGATTTTTAAAGTTGAAAAAAAAAAAAAGATCAATATCATTATGAGTTAGGATAATTAGAAGAGACTATTTCACAATACTATATACTTTTGCCACACTCTGTCTATACTTTTACCATAATGGGTTCTTATAATTCAGAATTATAAAAACTTACAGTTTCTTACACTAAATTGAAAGTTTAATTAGGATTTAAACTTAGATATAAAATGTGATACATATTATGCAAAAAATATTTAACATAAATAAAAATAACATTAAATATAAATTAACAAAAGCACAAGTTTTGCTTTTATTATTATTAAATGATTATTACACATGACAATTTGTAAAAAAATATATTTTCTTAAGTATTGAATACTTAATTTCATTTGAAAAAGCTAACAAGATTTCCAAGTTCACTGAAGATCAAACAAACAAAATTGTACATGATTTTTTTAAAATGTTATACTTTCCTATTTTCAGCTTAAAATGCTCGTATTTACAATTTCATTTTCGTTCATTCAATTTCGTTTCGTATTTTATTTAATTCGCTTTCATTAAATATATAATGTTTCTGATGAATATTACATTCAAACATATTAATATAAAAATTTAAGACTTTTTGAAAATTTAATCAATTCTTAATTGAATAAGGTATTGTTCAGATGGCAAGGTGTTACTCTTTAAAAGAATATTATAATCTTTTTTTTTTGTTACGACCGGATGAATTGAAAATTTTTGCATTATATCAACAAGACAGACGAATCGGGATTTGCTATTTGTTTCTTTATTATAATTATTTAGAAAATAGCCAATAGTTCATAAATAGTTGGATATGGTAACCTAGAAAAATCTGGTAGTCTACACTTTGTAGGAATAAACACTGCCATTCCAAAGTGGCATTACACGTCCGGTCTAAATCGTTCCTATTATCTACATCACTTTCACTTAACAGCTCCGTACTTTGTAGACTTGAGTGTTGCCACCTCTCTCTGATTTACATTACTTTTTTCACTTGATCCCTTTCATTGAATCAATCAAGTAATTTTTAATGTTTAATGCAGGCGGTTAGAAAACTGTAGCGCGTGGAATATTGAAGGGAAGTGCTATTTCATTCTGCAATATATTAATTTTATTTATATATTTCTAATGAAAATGAATATAAAATTTATGCAATTCTGAATAACTGGTTTAAATGTAATTGTATTTCTAAACATATTTTATTCAAATAACCATGTTAAATTTTATGGTTCAATATTACGAAACACCTATCGAACTTCAAGTTGTTGATTATAATGGTAAGTGAAAGCGTGAAATATTGTGTAATAAAAAAATTGTTTTTATTTTCTCAACTTTTGTTTTTCCTCGAATATTTTGATATGACTCTGAAATATGACTAATGCATGATAACGAGCATAATGATTCGCCCATTTTTGTTTCCGAACACGTTTTTTGACATCCACTTAAAAACAAATATTTATTTTCAAAAGACTGATCTATTTTTCCTATGTCATATTGTTTTTTTTTATTTTATAAGATATAAAATGTGTATAAAAAAACTTGATCATTCAATTTAAATTAACTCGAGTATTCGAATTTTCTAACACCCATTATTAGTATTAATAAATGTATATATAGCGAAACATTTGATAAATAGTGTATTTATTGTTTCCTTTGAATTTTAGTGCTCGTAAGGTTTTGCATACTCTCCAATGACCTTTTGGACCAACATATTTTATCTGTAATGAACTAAACCGTGATTAAGTTAGATTTGAGATGCGACTATTATAATTTATTCTTTATAATTTAGTATGATTTGATTTATGTTGCTTTGGTTAATTAATTTTTTTGCACCAACTTGGTATGTTAAGTACTTAACCCTAGCATGGCAGTTGTGATGCATGCAATTGCTCATGAAAAGCCCTTTTCAGAGTAAAAAGGAAGTGACAAATTCGGGCTTATACTGTATCAGGTTAATTTGCTTTTTCTTATCATCTGACCTCAGGGGCTTGTCTTTTTAAGTAGGTATGGGCATCATGATCCTGAGGTACCCAAGTCGTCTTTTTCTATCCTTTGGGGTTTATTGACATGTAAGTTCTTTGGAAAAGAAGTAGCATTGAGACTTTATGTTAGCAAGATTTTTAGGTATTTGGTAGAAATTCTGCACTCCTCCTCTGCGGGGAGTAATGATGATCTATCCTATCAAATAAAACCGTTAAGAAGGTTCAACACCTAATAATTTTCAAATAATTTAATAATAATTTTCAAATTCAACACCTAATAATTTTGAGGACATTTCAGAATGCTTCTTTTTCCTGACTCAAATCTTTGCTATTATATTTGACATCTTTCTTTCACATTTTCATATATTTAAAATAATTTTTTTTCTGTACATATCGCTTTAATTTTGCAGATCAAGATATTTCGTAACTTTTATTTAAACATTCAAAACTTTGAGATTTTCGGACGGGAGGGAAACTTACAATCATGATTGAGTTAATTTTTTTTTTTGCCTTGATTTATCTCATAATAAGATCTTTAAGGAGCCTGGGCTAATCATATTAAAATTTATGTGCGATAATCTTGTGAAATTTTGCTGCAAGGAATTCCTTCATAATATTTTATTTTAGCCCATGCCTTTGGCAGTGGAAAACAAAATAGTATTTTGTGATTTTTAAACATAAAGCTGTTGCAACAGGGAATCATGATCCAATTGATGTTTGTAACTTAACTAAAAAATGATTAATTTTGTTAATTATTAAATGTTAAATCATGCATCATTAACTCGTTCATTCACTCACCTACCAAACCAATATCTAGTTACATATTAACTATCATAAATGCTTATGATTTGAATTGAACCATGCACATTAATTGATAGTCTTTCATACAATGTAAATTTTCTCTGGCTAGCCCTTGGTATCGCCTACACAAATTTTTTGCCAAAAAATACCATCAAGTTCGGTGATAAATGATAATTTGTATCAACCCATACCACATCCAATTGGATGGCATTCTAAGGGATACCTAAGTTTTAAGAAAGTTTTTTATATGAATAATAGAAAATAAATTAAATTTACAAAATTAAGAAATTCTATAATTGTTTCAAGGAAAATATCCAATACTATCATTAAAAGATCAAGTTCATTATATATTTTGAATTGTTTTCTATATGATGAGTAAAATATTTTGTGTATATATATATATATACATACATATATATACTGGCTGATACCCGCCCGCCTCGTTGGACAGACGATAATATAATATTTTGGAACCTATACGCAAGATATCAATAACATTTTGAATTTTTTAAGACTTTAATGATAATCTAAATTTAAAATTTTAAGAAAATGATTGTCTGTAATAATAGTTATCCTTGACATTCAATTATATGAGAAAAATAAAAAAATTTAATAAAAAGTCACCCCATATATTTGTATAATATTGATAAAATTCATTCTGCCGGAAACATGTTTTACCTAATATTGCCAAAGATGAAACCTTTTGTCAGAATATTCATCATGTGCTTAGCTTTCAAATGAAATACTCTTGCAATGGCATCGTGTCTATCATAAGATTTTTGTCCTTGCCTCAAGACATTTTGATTTCTGACCATTTAGGATTGCAAGTGATTGCAATCCTAAATGTACTTTTTCGACATGTACGAAATTTCACATAAAGAGCCCCTTCGCCAAATTCTTGCGAATCCTCCATCAGCGCTTCAATATAAAATTATTTGGTATTTTTCAATTCGGAACGCGCAAATCTCACCAAGTAAACTTAATTGATGACAATACACAGTATACATATAAAAAAATATATTCCGTTTGGCGTCAGTTATATCATTTTTGGCGATAAAGTCACCAAAATTGCATAACAGACGGATAAGAGTAGATTAACGGATGAAAATTACATTTTGGATAAGAGTTCCGTAAAATCTGTTCTTAGTGAGCATCTACATCGCAAAATGAGTAACTATGCTAAATTTCAAGTCAATCGGTTGAATAGTCTTTGAGATTCAATAAAATGATTGAAATATCATTATGAGGTACAAAAAAAATTCCTAAGTTGTAAAAATTATTTTTAAAATATAAATGTCACAAAAGAAAGAATTTTAAACTCAGCATTTTATTTTCACCCTTATGTCCTAGTACCTTTAAAAATATCTATAAATTTGTAATATGTATATTTATTTTTTGAACATGGAATTTCGTTGAGAATTTTGATGTTAACTTTTTTTTAAAATGCGATACTTGGTGTCAAAAAGTGGCATCAAATTTGGCAGGTGGGCGATACTAAAGCTGTTTCCCATATTTCTATTGCTATTGAGTAAGTTGTTTGTTATAATCAAGATTTTAGCATAGTTTTCTTTTAAAAAAATCTTTATCTTTAAAATCAGCTACTGAATGTGTATCTTATTTTTTGATGAATATGTTGTAGTATATGTAAAATATTAGGTGCTTCACTCTTAAGAATTTTCATTATAAAAACATCCTTATTAAAATCTGTGTTTTCTAGCTAGTAGAATTATATGGTTTGATATGTCATATGTTATAAATATTAAAGATTTTTTGTAATCTCTGAGTTGAGATTGTTATAAGATGACAATAAAGGATTTATTGTGATATTAGATTGCTGTAGAGGCTTATTACTATAGTGATATTTGACTTCAATATAAAGTTACATTGTTGCCGAATCATTTTATTTTGCAATGCTATTAATCACCACAAACTCGGAATTCTCTCTATATATAAAATTAAAACCTTTGCCAATTCAGCATAGTAAAAAAAAAATTTTTTTTTTGGCCAATACGATTTTAACAAGCATTCACTAATTGTTCACTATTATTGAAAATATTTAAATAACAGTTATTTAATATTTATATTTTAATCCATTACAGCATATCATACAAGGGCTGCTTGAAGTGGTTCAAGAACATCTGTTTAGTGGACCAAACTTATTAAACAACAATTAAAGTTTGTAAATCTATTGAATAATCAAAATTGCAATCACTTACAAAATCTCAAACTGAACCATCTGTAGCTGCAGAAATTTATGCTGTGAATCACATTAAAGTTAAAAAGCAACAAATTATTTTCACCAATCAAAATAAAAATCGTTCAAGCAAGCATTACAATTGAAGACTGTGATCTCGTTGTGGTTTATATCATTATTCCAGAAATTGTTCTGCTTATGGAAAGTGCAACAACTGTCAAATATTAATATTTTTCAGAAGTACATAATAGCCTTAAAAAGCATGCAGTTACTGTTGTTGAATGTTATCAATTGTCTTCAATAAGCCTAACTTCGTTTATATAAATGCTTTTTTGTCAGTTAACAACTGTGATTTGTAACAAGAAGTTGGTGAGAATACCTATCCTGTTACCTGTAAATTCGACACTGAAGCAGAAGTAAATGCATTTTGTCTGTTAGGACTGTGTTAGAATCAACATCAATAATAGTATATTTTTACAATGGTAATATATTGCCTATGGTTGGTGAATGTAAATTAAAGTGTATAGTAAATAATCAGAGCATAGTTGTTAAATTTGTTTTTCTTTCTGTTGATACAAGATATGGCGAGTACTGCAGTTTTGATTTAAACCTTATTATGAGAATTATGTTTATCAATCAATGTGTTGTGAACAGTGTACTTGATATTAATTTACACAGTTAAGCTCTTAATAGTCTTTGGGAAAAGTGAAACAGAGTGCTTCTAATTGCTCATTAAAATGGATTAAGTTAAAATTCAACGCTGTTTCTCAACTTAAGTATGTGGATCATATTTTTTCAACTAATAGCCCTTCACCTGATCTTAAGAAGCAATTGATGTCTCCACACCTGCCAACAAACTAAATTTGAAAATTTTGGGCTTGGCAATATATGTAATGAGATTTGTCTTCCAGTTCTCAAATATTCAAAATTATACTTAAAAAGATGTTTACTGGTTTTGGGATGCAATCAAAGTGAGCAAGCATTTCTCAAAGTCAGACCTATCATACTTTCTGTTGATGCAAGTAAACAACCACATTTAGATAGTGGTGGTGTTTGGTGCATTAGGTTTACTATTTTGTAGTAAATCTGCAGCTTGCAAATCACTCTCTCTCAGATTAAATTCTCACATATTGTGAAAAGTGTTACTTGCTGTTGTTCCATATCTGTAAACATTTTCATTAGTACGTTTATGGTCAGCTAACTGAAATGCTTACTAAACCACAAACCTTCGTTGGGTTTAATCCGTAAATACTTTAGTTCAATCACTCTTAATTTGTAAAGTGACATCTATGCCTGTAAATATATATTTTAAACTAACACATGTTCCTGACAAGCAGGTGACTGTTGTAGATGCCTTATTTAGGGCTCTTTTACTTGCTTACCGTATTATCATTAACTACACTGACAATGAGTGGAGTAGCTGAATGATAATGGTTACAAGTTCTTGGTTTGCATTGTTTCCATCGTAACCACAACCATTATCCGGTTTCAGTCTCGATGTTACTAAGAACCCATTGTGTAGTAGGGCTGATGCATGTTAAATTTTTCATTATTTAATTTTCTTGCATTGGGATGGTGTGAAAGTTTGGAGAGTGGGGTACCATCTCGGGTGTCACCTTCATCACTTGACCAAATTTCAAAGTTACGAGATCTGTTGTCAATAACCCTCTTGTTGCTTCTAAATTCTATGTTAAATAACAATCGAACATTAATAATGCTCTCATGGTATCTATTCAAGCATGATTTAAATTGAAGGAAAAAAACCCTCTTGAAATCATATTGAACTGCAGTCTGTTATAAATTATATTTTGATTGGGTAACTTAAACATGTTGATGTGTGTGCTCAATCCTTCTGGTTTTATGAATCAGAGTTGCATATAACTGATGGAATATTTTGTTGTAGATAGTTATTGGCGATTTAAAAATCTTGTCAGATTATTTTACAGTGTCTTTATGTTTAACATGGCCACAACATCAACACAGGTATGATGTGTATTCACATCCTCTTTTGAATCTTCTTCTTGATAGTAGTATACAAGGAAAGTAGTATTTCATTTAAAGAATAAGTGGCATAAAGGAAAATTGAGTATTCTAGGACCGTGACAAAGATTGTACATCATCGCCTTTCTTAATTGTAGAGGGTATCAGAAAGAGTTAATATTAAGTCTGCAAAATTTACAGCTCTCACTTTGATATGATCAGGCAACTGATTCCATCAATCTCTAATTCATGTGTTGATACTCCAACACGTTAATTTCATTACAGCTCAACATACTGTGGACAGTAACTTTTTCACATGTAGTTGTATAAATAGTAAAACAACTTAAATGTTTGGATGACTAATAAAATTTCTTGACTCTCCTTGTATATCTATGAATGTTAATTTTTTTTTTTGATTTTTAATTTAATTCAATTTTATATAATTTTATTACAACGTTTTTCTGAATTTCACTTGATGTGTGTGACATCAAATTTTCGATTGTTAATTTAACCAACTTCCCATCAAGCTGGAGCTTTGAAATTTTGGGAATCATTCTTACTCGCCTAACAATGCAATATTTAGACATTTGTGACAAGTTTTAACTAATATTTCAATAATTTTAATTAGTCAAAATATTCTTTCCCCTCGGCACTTTTAGGATAGAGGAAAAAATATCTTTCCCTCTCTGGGAACATCGGGATTTCCACATATGCCACATGGGATATCGTAAAACTCACAAAGGGGAGATAGTAAGGGTTGTTGACTTTCAGTCAGTAATCATTCACAAGAAAGAAAGATTACAATATTTGACGCCGTGTCTTATCACAATTTTTTTGAATTCTGTTTACCATTTTTTTTAATAGAATGACTTACAAACTTTTGAATGCATGTTTTGATTTTATGAGTATTATGAATTTTTTAATACACTCATAAATGTCTCTTTTTAAGTAAATTTTAAAGTTAAAAATTATTATGTATTTCACTTGGTATGCGTGTCATCAAATTTTCAATTGTTAATTTAACCAACTTCCCATCAAGCTAGAGGTCTGAAATTGTGGGAACCGTTCTGACATGATTAACAATGCAATATTTAGATATTCGTGACCAGTTTTAACTAATATTTCAATAATTTTCTTTAATAAACTTAGCCGCCATATAAAAACGTTGATTTTTATCTTGAATTTTTTGTTTTTATTAACTCTGTTTATTCTCTCTTTTTTTTTTGTTGAAAAAAATATATGTATTTAAATCTAAATAATTTGTCTCAATTCGCTAGTTAAATGGGATCCTTTTTGGTTTTAATTGTAATCATTTTATGTTATCTGTGAAACTATGCTTGTTTACATCATCCATACGATAGCTGGAGGTAATAGCCTTTGTTGATTTTTATCCCATAAAATCAATCACCCAATAGCTAATAAACATGTGTTCAGAACTTTCTTTCAGAAGATGAAATATTTTATATCTATTGAATTAAAAGAATATTTTAAAGGGGATAATAGCCTTTGTTGCTCTATATTCTATTAAGCCAACCAGTCGATTGTTTATCACATGTACAATTTCAAAATCTTAATCTTCAATTTGGTTAATACAACTGCGGTATTTTTTTGTGTGTGTTCAGCATTTAAATACATGACAATAAGTGTTTAAAATGAGTTTTAATTAAATTATTTCTACTTATTTTGTAATATTGATGGTAATTATATCTGAAAAGTGTTAGCTTGATTGGTGATTCTACCTAAGTGCCTGAGGAGTCATTTATGTTTTCTGTCAATGCTGTTTCTTTAACAGCAATTGCCTCTTTTTCTGGTTGGATCCTATTTTATCCCATGCTTTGGCAACAGGAAACAAAATGGCACCAAAAAGTGTGATAGAGGCTTTGGATTGGCAATTCTTGTAATGCAATCATATTGTACCCTTTAATGTAACCCTACTTATAGTGCGAATTGAGGTAAATTTATTTTCCATTTTCCAAGTTGTGGGTTAGAATAGGAATTTACCTTAATTCTTCAATAGCCTGTCTAAACGATTAGTATTTTGAACTTTTTTTTTAAAAGAAAAGTCAAATCTTTTGATATTCTGATGGTTTTCAGTTCCAATGTTGAGTTCAAAAACTGCATTGCATACAGCAATATAAATATCATCATAGTGTTAATGTTTCTTTTGAGCCTTGTTTCGAATAATGCTGTTAAGCCTTTGAGTAGTTGAAAAATTTACTCATCTTTGAATCAGTATTTTAACACATCAATCAAATAACTCCCGAGACTAACATTGAAAACATTTTTTTTGCAAATTTTTTTTTTATTCTTCAACATAACACCTTTTGTTAATCACCTTTTAGGGTGATACAATCGTTCCAACGCTTTTCCAAATCTTTTTTTTTTTTCAAAAAAATTCTTTTTTTCTTTTTTTTTTTTTCGCAAGAAATCTTTTTTGTTGCGAGTAAATAGCGATAAACAGCTTTCTGAATCATCGACTCGTTGCTGTTTTTGTTCCATCGAAAGCAATCGCGGCACCCCCTTGGAAAAAACCTTTTTCACTTCACTTCAAAAAACCTTTTTCAGTAAATACACTTCCATATGATATCTGTGTCATCTCAGCAATCTCACGGAGCTTCACTTTACGATCTATCATTATAATTTTTGTCACTTCACTCACATTTTCCGGTGTAACGGCTTCCACAGGTCTACCCGAGCGTTCCGCGTCATTTGTGTCGGTACGACCACGTTTAAACTCGGCAAACCACCGACAAATCGTTGCTTTTGATGGACAAGAGTCCGGGTAACATTTTTCAATCCATTGTTTCGCTTGCACGGTGTTTTTACCCATTAAAAAACAATGTTTTATCAGAACATGAAACTCGGTTTTTTCCATTTTTTAAACAAACTACAAAATGACTTTACTCCAACCTCGATAACTCAGCTGTTTCTGGTCCGATCGACTTAAAATTTTGACACGTTTGAAAAGGTTAGTACTCTAGAAAGACCTGGTTACTGGTTTACTACGAGCGCCATCTCTGGGTTAGTCTCGGGAGTTATTGATTGATGTGTTATATATAGTATTACTTTGAGCCAACAAGAGTCATTTTGAAGGTGTTTTAAAGTGATTTTGCGTAAGAATTTGTTGGACATGGGTGATTTCCCCATGAGTGAGAAAATGCTTTTAAAACAGCATTCTCTCACTCATAGGGAAATGTTTGTGAAAATCTTTTTTTTTAATTGGTCATTAAAATCTCCAGGAATCTTTTCCTGTTGGGCACTTTCTGAAACAGGTTTGTGTGCAGTTGATATGTTATAAAAAAAAAGCATATATTGTAGTTTTTGTTGCTTCTATATATCTCATTTTTCTTTGGAGAAATAGTGTTTAGATAGTTATTACATGACAATTTTTATTTTTCTGTTTCAAACTTTGGCGCAGCATAGCCTACCTTAGCTCTTGTGCCATAAAACCTCACAGTCACTCACTCTGTTTCAAACTGCTTCTTGATTTCTCTTCTAAGGCTAGTCATCCTTCCTGTTCCCTGGGCTGCTGTACCCTAGTGGTCAAGGTTGCAGGTTTGCAGCTGGCGGTTTTTGTTGAGTTGGGGGTTCTAGCTCAGATGCTACTAAAGATCCGCTGGGACTGGGTTAAATCTGTCGAAGCTCAAAGTCCTGTTGGCATGGCGTAGAAGTTTGGAGAGAAAGGTGCCAGCTCGAGGGTCACTTGATTGAGGTTCAAAATTATGAGGTCCATCGCCAATAGCCTTTGTGTTGCTTCTAGTGTGATAATAAAATCAATCAACCTGTCAATCCCCCCTTCCCAGTGATCTTTTTCTTTCCTATGGGGTTTACTGTCTTTGGTAAACATGGGTGACACACCCCCAGGTTACCCTAGCGATTCTTCTCTATTTTTGATCCTCCTTCTTGTCAATCAATTTTTGTCTTTTCTTCAATTTCTTCACCTCTAGACTACAGTTAAAACTTGTTTGGCACTGCATCGCCACATCTGGCTTTTGGGCCAATAACCTTTACATTCACTCACTCACACCTATCTATTCCCCCTTTTTTAATGTTGTTCTCTGTCTCTTGTTTATATAATTTATGTACTCTTTTTTTTTTTTTTTTTAAAAAATTGGGACTAATATTGATATGTTTTTGCATCCCATTCGATGATATTATGCTCAATTTTTCTGAGTTTACTTTGTCTTTGACATATAATGAATCTAATTGTGGTATGGATCATAAAGGGTTATTTTATTTCATATTAAAATATCATGTGTAGTATGATGGCTAATATTCTGATTACTCCATAATTAAAGAAGATTTTAGTAAGGTTTCACATTATAGTATGTACTTCAAATATGGTTAATATTTTGGTTTTGTGCAGAACACGAACGCATAGTAGAAAAATCAAAATGATGGCTTTAATAATAAAGCTACAAAGTTCTACATTCATATTTAAAAAAATACCATTAAAATAAAGTAATTTTTTTTGATTGATATGATATTCATTTTTAAAAGGTTTTATCTTCAAAACATTCTAATTCAACCCAGTAGATAAGAAATGCATGATGAAATTATTACATCTTTTTCAGAATTGACTTTTATTTTAAAATTTGTTGTGACATTTTCCTTGATTATTTCTTTGTTCATTCTTCCTTAGTGTAGATTTGATTTTTTATAAAGTTCCATCCATCCATTAGAAGTGGCTTTGGCATTATAACTATTCTTTTAAATTCATTTAATATTAAGCATAAACTTAGGTGAAATAGTAATTTTTCTTTGATTTTATGATCTTGTTTTTGTTTACTATATGAAAGATGAATTTTTGTATATAGTTCAAAAATTACATGGAATTGTGTTGACTTAATTAAAACCTACATTAAAACTTTATTAATCATATTCTTATGTCAAGAGATGGATGTAGTAACATTGTGAATTTACACAACTTTCTATTCTGGAAATAAAATGTACTTGGAAATGTACAAAAAAAAAAAAAAAAAAAAAAAATCAAATTTTAAGTTAGTCAATAAGTTGCATTCTGCATTGATATACACTCATGCATTCTCTTTGATTGATAATTATTAAGAAAATTTTTGTCATTGTTCAGTTTAAAAAATCTTGTAATAATATGGCTTATCATGTAAATCAATACGAGCATCCTGGGTACCTTTTTGTACATATATATGTTGATTATGAAGTAAAAACTAATTGAAATAATTTTTCAATTTTCTATGAGTAATTTAAGTTTTCCTTTTCTTTAAATTTCATAGCTCATGAAAAAATTCCTCTTTGTATGTGTTCTTTCTATGCTTTGTTATATTCTTTTATACACTTTTTTTCTCATGTAAAATGAGCCCCGTATAAATATCTTTTATTCATTGTGGCTCATAAAAACTTAATTTTTTTTGAATGTTTGCATTTCTGTTCTTTCCATATGAATTGCCTATTTCTTCTCCTTTCAAATGCCTTGTTTATAATTTTATTGTCAAAATAAAATACTAAAGAAACTGAGAACACCCCTAATAGTTCTTGTAAATTCTATTGACTTTTTGTAAGTGGATATTGATTAGTGTATAAACTAGTTTAGTTGATAAATTCTTTGCTGTGTATTACATTTTAAAAATATTATGAATGATTTTTTTAATAAACTGATAGTGTTTTAAACATGATACCTAAATTTTCATATACAATGTTAAGAATGACTCCTTAGTTACTTCTGGATTCCTTTCCATTATTAATTTCAATATTCAATTGTTTCGGTAACAGGCAAAATACTGTACTAGTAGTGTTATATCACAAATTGAAATTTCTTTTTATGTAGTTACAATGGGATTTGCTGAATGAGGAGATATTTACAATCTTATTCAGTATGTATGTATTTAGAGAGGTTCAATTGTTGACTGTCAATTAAAGATAAAAAAAAAAAAAATAGTTTTTATTTATAAAACTTCATGGATCAAATTTTTTTTTCTGATGAGAAAGAGATTGACAACTTAGCCTGGAGAAAAGATTTTTTGTGTTTTTATCTGTATTTATTTTATTTGGCGAGATATATTTTATAACAGTTGACTATGTATATTTTATAACAGTGAGTAAATTATTTTTGGTTTTTAATACTTTTCATTGCTAAATAATTTGCAAAATTTTCTTTTATTTCATCTTATAACAGTGAGTAAATTATTTTTGGTTTTTAATACTTTTTGTTGCTTTTTATAATTATTTTGTAAAATTAAAAATTTCTGGTGTAAAATTTGACCCTTCATTTATTTTTTGAAATTGTTACGAACTTAGTGTATATGAGGGAATTTTATTTTTGTGTGATGGATGTTATAATAATTCATGTCATAAATAATTAATGCAAGTTTTGTTTTCTTTCTGATATGAAATATGTTTACAAATTGAAGGAAGGGAGCTTATGGAATCATAATTGAAGGTCTATTGGTATGTCTTGTGTACCTTTCATTTCAATTTCCAGGGTGTGGTTGTTATTCTGCTTCATAACCTGTGATATTGAAATTGAGTTGCAATCAGAAATCTTGATTCCAGTGAACATCCTAGGGGATTAGTTTTAGATTAGATTAGTTTTTCTCAAAGTCCTCATGCTACAAAATGCACCAGCTTTTATCATTAGCTTCTGTTTGTCCTTAACTCTTGATAATAAGGTCAGTTGCCAATAATCTTGCAGTTTCTAATGCAATATTTGTTCAAACCAAACATAATAATTCCTGTTTCATTGAAAATTTTTTTTATTGATGTAATATTTTTTAATATGTTTTGTAATGAGTTAAACCCAATTATTCGATATTTACAGTATAAATATTACTTTTAAATGATTGATAAAATCGTATTTGCTAAGCTATAACTTTCTGTAACTTTTTTGCTTTTCTGAATTGGCAACAGTTTTAATTTTTATATATGTAGCTGAAAGTGATAACTAGAGTTGGTGAATAAAATGATTTGGGTTTATATTGTAATTTTATTTAAGTCAAACACAGTTAAAGTATTAAGTTACTATAGCAATTTATCCTAACAAATCCTTTACTTGCATCTTGATATAGTCACAACTTGAAGCAATGTTTATGTTTCATGAAAAAACTATAAGATCTTGGAATTGTGTAAAATATTTTCTTTTGTGTTATAGGCAGTTCATTTTTTTTTATAGTAATGAGAGAAGATTTGTTATCTTTAGTTTGATGATCATTACTTGTATAATAAAAGTTGATGTATTCTTGAAATCAGTCTCACATTTGGATATTTTTTTTTTATAAATAGACTGAAGATTGTGTAACAGAATATAGGGGGAGGCTAAAACAATGTACAAGACTCTAAAATTATATGAAATAGCCAGTAGTCATGGGTAGGTATTCTAAAGGATGCAGATTCTTATGCTTAACAATTGCCACTAAGACCAATAAGGTAAGGAAATTTTAAATAAAATTAAAATTTTATTTTAAGTTCAAATCATGTTTTAGGAAAAGGGGAAAAATCAGCTTTTGTTACTCCCAAACATTGAATTTTTTTTAAAAAAAATTTAATTCATTTTTCATTGTTTTAAATGTAATTTAAAATGCATATTTAAGGTTATTATGTTTATACTAATTCATTGTATAAACTTGCATACGTTGCTCATTCTATGTCTTGCATATAGTAGGACATTAAAGTTTGAAAGAAAAGAGCCGTTTTATTAAATAAAATGTCATTTTGTTTAATATGGGCCAAAAGTGAATTTCATGTATGTAATATAAATTTTAAACTTGAGAAATGATTTTTATTTGCTAACTGGGAAGAATGCTAGGTATGCAATGCATGCCCCTTATTAGTGTATGAAACTTTTAATATATTCATGCATTAATTTGTTATATTTTGTATTTTTCATTTTATATGTACAATCTAATTATAAAACTGCTATGATGACAAGGAAACTTTTCTTTTTTAAAAGTAATAAATGGTGAAGCTTTTGAATATTTGCTTCTCTCATGTAGACTGATATCTCCTTCAAGAGTTTTAGGTTGAACGGTTCTGCTGCGAAAAATTTGAGTGAGTGTATCTCTTCTATTACTACTTGTCAATACTCAATGAAGCAAATGAGACAGTATTTCATCAGATATATTGATTGATATCTAAGCGAATGTTTGAGCACTTTGTTGGATGTATCAGACAGTTACTAGATGCCTTTTAAAATATCATGAAGAAGACTTGAGGCTTATAATCTTATTAATATTTTTATTTACTGAAAAATTCTAGCTAAATAAGGGCATCTTGTTCAATAAAAATAATATGAAAACATAGCATACTACTTCTGATAAAACTTGAATTAAGATGATATAGTAAAACCAATTGGACAGTTTTTATGTGCACTGTGACTTAAAACTTGTATCCTAATGATATTAGAGATATATTTGAACTCGGGTCAGTAAATTAGAGCAAGACATTGGGTGTATAGTTGAATTTAAACTTTCTATGAGATGGCATCAGAGGGAAGTCTCTGATTGGCTGTCATTGTGGTCTGCTAAAGTTGACATCTTGGAAGTATAGGTTTTGGCCAGAGGGGGCGCTGATAGCCTTGGTTCCTATTGGTTGTGGTGTCTTGGAGGGGAGCTGTCCTATTGGCTGTCCTGGGCTGCTGTGAGTGTAATGTGGGTGTTACTGTGGAGGTGGGTGTATACGGCAGTTGTGAGAAGAGACTCCGTTATTCTTTGAATTAAATGATTTAGAATTATTAAATTTAGAAAAATATATTATGAATAAAAGTTAAGGAGGGTTGTATGAGTCTAGTAGTACAGTGCGTGGTCTTTTAGTGTTTTCTCTAGGTGTGTAGCTTTCTAAATTAATCATGTTTGAGTTATTAGTGTGATTGAGGGAGTTAAAGAATTTTTTAGCTATTTTTTGAACAAATTTTCTGAATGTTGGAATTTTGGTTGCTTTTAAAATTTCATGGTTTCTAATGTACCATCTTGTTTTTGTGATCATTCTTAGCATTGAGCTTTGTGTAGATTCGAGTAAGTTAATATTGTATTTTGCCGTTTACGCCCAGATAGGACATGCATATGTAAGGATTGGTCTGAGAACGGCGGTGTACAGAAGCAGTTTATTTTGTAAAGTCATTTCTGAATCCCGGCAGATTAGGGGGTAAATACTACATTTGGCTTTCCAGAATTTTTCTCGCGAGTATGTAATGTGTTGTTTCCAAGTTAGTGATTTGTCTAGTATGACTCCTAGATATTTAGTTTTCTGAGACCACAGGATTTGTGTGTTGTAAAAAGTGGGTGGTGGTGTGTTTATGATTCGTTTTCTGGAAAACAAAGACTACTGCCGATTTTTCGACATTGATCTTGATTTTCCAGTCATTATAGTAATTTTCGAGGATTAGGTATTTGTTAAGTGCGTATGTGACTGTTTTTATATTTGGCTAGAATGGTGTTGTCATCTGCTTACATGTTTATTATAGTGAGGTTGTATTGAGGGATGTCATTTAGGTATAAATTGTAAAGTATTGGTCCGATTAAAGATCCCTGAACTACACCATAATTAGTGTTGCGTGGTTTTGATAGTGTATTGTTGATTTTAACTTGGTAGTTTCTTTTTGTAAGATAAGAGTATATAATGTTAATAAGTGGTGTTGGGAAATTGTAGTTAATCAGTTTGTATGTAAGGCCTTCTATCCAAACGCGGTCGAAGGCTTTTTGAATATCGAGAAAGACCGCGCCTGTAGATTTACTTTTTTCTAATCCTGATGAGATATGCTCTGTTAGTTTGATTAGGGGGTGGGAGGTAGAGAGGTGTTTCGTGAAGCCATATTGGTTAAGGCTACGTATGTTAGTGTTATCTATGTGGTCGTTGATTCTTTTAAGAATAACAGATTCTGTTAGTTTGCTGAGGGAAGAGAGCAACGCTATTGATCGGTAGCTATCGGGAAGGCGGGGATTTTCCCCCGGTTTTAGTATAGGAAATATTATGGAGGTTTTTCAGGAGTTAGGAAATTGTTGTAGTTTAAGTATTAAGTTTATTAAATAAGTTAGAAGGAAAATTATTTTGGGGGGGAAAGTTTTTGAGCATTTTGTTAGTGATGTTGTCTTTACCAGGCGCTTTATTTATGGACATTTTTTGGTTGTAGGACGTGATCTCTTTAGGCCAAACTTTCAATGGGTTTGTGTGTGTGTGGGGGGGGGGTTATTAAAGAAGTTGTGAGGTGTTTTGTGTACTTTTTGGTCTATGTCTATTTTGTAATTAAGAGATCTTTAGTTTTCAGTGAAGTTTTGTGAGAGTGTGTTAGAGCTAGAAGGTTTGATTTGTCTGATTCAGCTGTGGTGTTGTTTTGTAGAGGTGGAATGTTGCTTTGTTTATTTTTGAAGGATTTCGTAATTTTCCAAATGGAATTGTCTTGTGTGTTAACTGTTTGTAGTGTTTGTGTCCAGCTATTTTGAATGAATTTGTGGATTTCTTTTTTAATATTGTTTTGAATTCTATTTACTTGTGTTTTGATGTTTGGATCCAGAGTTCTTTGGAATAATTTTTTGGTTTTATTTCTTTGTCGGATAAATTGTTTGATGTTTTGTGGTGTGTACCTTTCGTTTTTGTTGTTGATTGGTTTGGAGGCTGTTTGGTGTGCTGTGATGATGTTGTTTGTGAGTTCGGTTAATTTTTGTTCAAGTTGTGTGCTGTTGTTAATGTTTGAAAAATTAAGTAGATTGGTGTTTTTATTTATTTCTTGTTTGAAGTGTTTCCAGTTTGTTGTGATGGCTCTTTTATTAATGTGGTGAGTAAGTGTGAAATTAAATTTGAGTATTATGGGGTTGTGGTCTGAGGAGAGTTCTGGTATTGAGGTGATGGTGTGTTTATAGTTGAAGTTTTTAATTAATGCAAAATCTATTATGGTGGCTGTATTGTTACAGAATCTTGTGTGTGTTGGTGGGTATGCAAGTATAATGTCATGTAAATTAATGTAGTTGTGTAGGTTGACTCCTCTAGGTGTATTTGTGTGTGCGTTCCATGTTTGGTATTTGACGTTAAAATCACATATTATGACACAGTTGTTTTTTAATTTGAAGATGGTGTCAAGATCTTGTGTAAAATTTGAGTAGTGTGAAGATGGGGGTATGTATATGGAGACGAGGGTGACTGCTGAGTGGTTTGGAGGGGTGAGAATAACAATTGTGGCTTCAATGTGTTGGAGTGGTGGGGTAGTGAAGTGATGATGTGCTAATGAATTTTTAATGAAGATTAATGTTCCTCCTGATGCAATTTCTTGGGTTTGCCTATCGTCTCTATAACACATCAATCAATAACTCCCGAGACTAACCCAGAGATGGCGCTCGTAGTAAACCAGTAACCAGGTCTTTCTAGAGTACTAACCTTTGCTTGAAACGTGTCAAAATTTTAAGTCGATCGGACCAGGAAAAAGGTTTTTTGAAGTGAAGTGAAAAAGGTTTTTTCCAAGTGGGTGCCGCGATTACTTTCGATGGAACAAAAACAGCAACGAGTCGATGATCCAGAAAGCTGTTTATCGCTATTTACTCGCAACAAAAAAGATTTCTTGCGGGAAAAAAAAAAAAAAAAAAAAAAAAGATTTGGAAAAGCATTGGAACGATTGTATCTACCTAAAAGGTGATTAACAAAAGGTGTTATGTTGATGAATAAAAAAAATTTTGCAAAAAAAATGTTGTTTTTAATGTTAGACTCGGGAGTTATTGATCGATGTGTTAGGCTGTGTAATTGGGTAAGTGAACTGTGTTGCATGGTCTCAGGTGTGTTTCTTGTATCATTAAGAGATCTGGAGAGTGCTTCTGTACAAAATCTCGTAGCTTAACAATACGAGATTGTAAGCCGTTCGCATTCCATGAGCAGAGGCTTAGGCCAAATAGTTTGAAACTATTGTTCTGTAGATGAATGAGTGGGTGGTTGGGTTGTTTACTGGTCATCACTGTCCATCAGCTTTTATGAGAGTTTGTTTTATTGTTTTTGCCTTTGGCTGCCTTGATTTTTGGTAGGTTCTTGAGGAGTCCTGGGAGCTGCTTGAAAATTTCTGTGAAGGCGTGGATCATTTCTATTGCTTGAAATAGATCTTGTGTGGTTTCTTCTTGTGATTTTTTGTTTTTCTGTTGAATGTGTTTGTTGACAAGGTTAACTGCCTTGTATCTGTTGTTTTGTTGTGGTCTGGATGGGTTAGTGTTTGTTTTTTTCTATTCTTTGAGGTTGGGAAGGTTCAGGGTCTAGATGCAAAGGCATTGGCGAAAAATCCTCCTTAAATGCAGGGTCGTCTGGGAGAAAAGGGGGAATCAATCATGTGGAGAGGTGCGTAGAGTGTACGAGTCGGAAGGTTTCCTGCGTATTATGGGCGGAGCGTCCTAGAAGTAGAGAAGAAATTTGTCTGAAAAAAAAAAAAAAAAAAAAAAAAAAGAAATATTTCAGTCTGGAAATAAGCTGCTGCACTGGGTAGCCATGTATGGAAGTTTGTATTTGGTTGAGGATCCAGGGTTGCTAGTACTCGGATAGATGGGTTAGAGTGCGAAACGATTGAAGTTTGGAAACTGGTAGAAAGTTTTCTGATCTAACTTGGGATGGAAGGGATGTGAAGTTCTTCGTGGGATGAAATTCGGTGCTTTGGCTATTATGTGAAGAGCTCTGTTTTGTAGTAGCTGAAGATTATTGATGTTTTTGATGGATGTTGTGCCCCAAATTTCGCATCCGTTCGTTAGGAGTGGGCAGAGATACTGAAAGTAGATTAGTATCTTGTTTCGGAGGTTAAGCTGAGATTTTTTTACGAGAAAGGGGCATGAGTGAAAATAATCTTTTCTTGAATTTGTCTTGCGTATCTTTTAGGTGGGTGGTGAAGTTAAGTTTTGAATCAATTGTTATTCCAAGATATTTAGTGGTTTTGGCCCAGGGGATTTTTGTTGTTGTGTAAGGCGAGGTCCGGTAGATTCTTCCTGAAGTTTCCTTTTTTGAAGATTATTGCTAAGGATTTTTCAGGGTTGATTGAGATTCTGCCGGGTCTGAGCCATGTTTGGAGTCTATTGAGATAGGATTGTAGTTGATTTATGCTGTATTCCGGGAATGGGGCTTGGCTGATAATTGCTGCGTCATCTGCGTAAAGGCATAATTGTATTGTTGGAATGGTGGGGAAGTCGTGTATGAAAATAATAAGGGACTTAAAATACTTCCTTTAGGAGTTCCAGCTCTTATTATTCCAGATTTTGAGATTTTGCTATTGATTTTTACTTGGGATGTTCTTCCGATTAGGTAGATATTGATGATTTTCATGAGGTAGGGAGGAAGTTTAAGTTTAATGAGTTTAAAGATGAGACCATCGTGCAAAAACACGATCGAAGGCCTTTTCAGCATTTAGGAAAACTGCGATGGAGGTTTTGTTACTGTTGAATCCAGTGATAATGCTGTTAGTGAATCGGAGAAGTTGGTGTGATGTGGATATCTTGGGGCAGAATCCATATTGTTCTGGAAGAATGACGTTGTGTAGGATGGCATGACTTTCTAGTCTTGAGAGAATTTTTTCGCAAGAGAGGAGATCAGCTGATTGGTCTGTAGTTTAAAGGGAGCGAATGGTCCTTTCCATGTTTAGGAATGAGGGTTAATATTGAATGCTTCTATGCCGGAGGAAAGTAGTTTAAAAGTAGACATTTATTGAAAATTTTGGTGAGATGAGTTAAGCTTTTAGAGGTAGAGATTTCAACGCAATATTCTTGATTTGGTCTTCCCCTAGGGCTTCGTTATTTTTTAGTTTCTGGATGATCAATCCGACTTCAGAAGGAGAAGTGAGGAGTGGTGTGGAGGTCTCGTTATGCCGTTCCATGTATTCGTTTATTTTTCTCTCTATTTTTTCGATATGAGTTTTTTCGTGTCTGAGTAGAGTTGACTTCTCAGTCGTGGACGGAGTCTTCGAGGGCGTCGACGAAAAGGTAGGCTCTTTTTTAAGGTATATATGAAACCTCTATGGGAGAGGAGGGGGGGATGGGTTTTCTTGGTTTACATTGTGATGTGATGAATCAATTTGTAGATGGAATTATCTTCAACTGTGGCTTCTGCGAGTGCTGTGTTCCAATTTCGGTTTTGGAGGGTTGTGATATCTTTTTAATTTCTCTCTGGAGTTGGTTTAACATTTTTTAAGGGGGGGGATCTGGTGTCTTGCCATTGTTTACGTATTCTATTCTTTTCTTGGATTTTTAGTCGGATGTTCGGAGGGAGGTTTGGTGTTGGATTTTCTTGGCTTTGCTATATGGTTGATGGCGGTGGTGAATTTTTCGGTAAAGTTGGCTATAGCATTGTCTATTTTCTCTGTGGATTCAATTGTGGGGTTTCCTCTTATGGAGTTTTCTAGAGTGGTTTGAAAGTCGTCCCAGTTGGTGAACAGCCAGATGTTGGTTGGTGTGGAGAGGTTTTGAGGGTGAAAGGTGATGAAAATTGGGTGGTTGTCGCTGGAGAGGTGTGGTTCGGTCCGGATTGCAGTGTTTTCAAGTCCTTTGGTGATGGCAAAGTCTGTTGTAGAAGGGATGCCTCTATTATGGTATGGGATCCTTGTCGGTTCGTTGGGGGCTAAGACGTTAAGGTCGAAAGCTTGTACGAAGTTGTAAATTTTGTTTCCTATTGCAGTGGGTTTTCCATTACTCCAGGATCTGTGCCTGGCGTCAGAGTCTCCTACGGCTAGACAGATGTCAATATTTCGGAATATTTTTTGAAAGTCTTGGATGGAGTTGTTTTGTCTTTTGGGAGGGCGGTAGATTGAGCATATTGTAATGCGTTTGGTTTCGATTTCTATTGCTGTGAGTTCATTTGAGCTGGTGAAGATGGTGGTACTATGATGAGATATTGAATTTTTGATGAATATGGCTGTGTCTCCTCCTCGATGAGTTAAGCGATCTTTTCTGTGACAGGTATAGTTGTTGATAATTATTTCTTTGGAAGGTTGTAGAAGGGTTTCTTGTAAGGTAATGATGTCTGGATTCTCGGTTTGGACGAGGTTAATAAATTCTTTTTTTTTTTCTTTTTCTAATAATCCCATTAGCTTTCCAGCTAATGAGATGTAGTGATGTACGGAAGCTGTTGGGTGTATTAAACATTTTAGTCTTCCTTGAGGAAAGCCATAATTTCCTTCAGCTTTTGTGAACGGGATTTGTTTGACTTGGAAATTTTGATGAAGGATTTCGAACATTTTAGTTACTTGTGGGTCCTTTAGCTGATCAAAAGTGTCGAGGGGGTCTTGAGTTGAAGGAGGGGGAGCGGGTACGCTCGAACTTGGAACGACAGGTGTGGCGGCAGCTTGGGGGTAGGAGATTGGAGTGGTGTGGCTGACTGGATGGTTGGTGCGGGTTGATTGTCTTTTTTCTTTGAGTATAGTTTTGAGTCTAATCCTTTCTTCTGCCTATTCTTTGTTTTTGTCCTCTTAGGTTGGGCGGTTTAGCGGGTTCATGGGGCATTGAAGGTAATTGGAGGTATGATCTCCGTTGCAGTGGCAGCTGGTTGGAGTGACATCAAAGGGTTCGTACAGTCCTTGGAAAGGTGGTTCTTTCCACATTTGACGCATTTAGGGGTACGTGTGCAAAATCTGGAGTTGCGAAAGAAGCCTTGACATATATGGCATTGAGCTGGGCCGAGTTTTTTACGAAGCTCTTCTACTTCTATTTTCAGGGAGCATATTTTTGTTAGGTTGAATATTTCCTTATTACCGTCGTTCCTTTTAAGGGTGATGAGGAAAAGAGGGATTGGGGCGTTGTTTCGTTTACTTGTCATGATGTGGCATTCATCGGTGTGTATGTTAAGGTCATCAAGGTCTTTTAGGACTTTTGTACTGGCATGTCCGTGGGCATTCTTCGAATGATCGTTCTCATCAGCCTGTCTTCATGTAATTGATAAGTTGGAGATTTTCTTGGTTAATAAAGCTCCTAATCTGGTGATAAGCTGCAGGCGTCTGTGGGTATACTCTAAAGCTGGTACCAATCAATTTGCCTGTTTGGTTGATTTTAGTTATTTCTCTCAGTTTCTTAAGAAGGGATGAGGAGTTCTGAATGTTATCTATTGTGATGGTAGGGGCGTATTGTTTCCTGGGTGGAGGTGGAGTGATTTTTGGAGTTTTCTTGTTACTGTTGGTGATTGTTTGGAACTGTTGGTTGGCATCAGTCAGACTGATTGAATGGAGGTATGAGATATTTTTTCGTATAGATGTTTATATTTCCTTGTGGCCTCTTCCATTAGTTCACGGAAGAAATGAACGTACTTGTCTTTTCCCGCTTCGTTGGCGAAACTGATGTTTTTTAAATTTGTTTCTTGTCCGCGAAGGGCGCGGATGGCTTCTAGCGTTCCGTCAGCAGTCGTTTGGTTTGAAAGGTAAACCGTCATACTGTGGAGGTCCAAAGAAATTAATTAGAAATTAATCCAAGGTTTTAATTAGAAAGTGAAAAAAGATTTATATGATGTACATAATCATACATAACAATTTTGCTTATGCATTTATAAATACCTCAAAGAATATTTTAACCTGTAGAACTTGGCGGTACATATGCCGTACCAAATTTTTTTTTTGCTCTCGCTTCGGCTCCGGTACAACTGTCGTACCAAGCTATCTAGAGAGAGTTCTTTCCCCCTTTTTTTTCACCAGACTCTTTTACGACTTTCCTTGACCTTTTTTACGATTTTGCATCTATTGTCCGCTATTGGGTGGGGACATTTTTCGCCAACGTTATCAGTTGTTCACAAATTCCTTATCATTGGCGACATTTAGGAACAACCAGTTTCGAAAGAATACTTTATTCAATGAATTAACGTTGTCTATGAACGCTAGATATTTCTTTTCTCTTTTTTTTTTCTTCGGTTTCTTAAAATGCCTCGAAAATTTCTCACAGAAATAGAGATTAAGAATTTAATGAGAGATTTAGATGAAGAAAAATTTGATGATAGTGATTCTGATTTGGGAGATGAATTAGAAAACAGTATTTTTGAAGATAACGAGATTGATTTAGATGTATCAACTAATTTTGAGGAGACAGTAGATAACTCATTTTCATGGAAAGAGGCAGAAGGCTCGGAAACGATAAATGCATTACCATTTTTAGGTAAAGTTGGATTAAAGGTTGATACCAGGAATGACAAAAATGAAAATGATTTTTTTAAACTGATGTTTACAGATGAAATTTTATCAATTCTAGTTGAGGAAACTAATAGGTATGCATTTGATGTACTTAATCTTTATGGAGAAACACCAGAGAAAAGAAAACACGCACTTTCATGGAAGCCAACTGATAAAAATGAAATTTTAAAATTTCTTGGTTTAATTTTGCTGATGGGACACATCGAAAAAGATAGCATACAGGATTATTGGACAACTAATAATCTGATAGAAACTCCATTTTTCAGAGAAGTTATGCCCCGTGATCGTTTCCTAATGATTTTAAAATTTTTACACTTTTCTGATAATAGTTTAAAAGAAAGCAAAGATTTTCCAACTTACGACAGATTATGGAAAATAAGAAAATTTTTTGACTGTTTTAACAGAACATTTAAAGAAGTGTATGATCCCACAGAAAATGTATCTTTGGATGAAGTTATAATTAAATTTAAAGGAAAAGTATTATTTAAACAATATATTCCAAAAAAACGTAAACAGTGGGGATTGAAAATGTATAAAATTGCAGATGCTACTGGTTATACTTATGATATGAGAGTATATCTAGGTAAAGATAAAAAAGAAAATCTTTCAACATCTGCATCCTACAATGTAGTATATACAATGACAGAGTGTATAAAAGATAAAGGCCATAAAATCTTTATGAATAATTTCTTTTCCTCGCCAGAACTTTTTCGTGACCTTTTAAAAGAAAAAAGATTAACTCCTGTGGAACTGTTCGATCTAACAGAAAACATTTTTCAAAAGGTCTGGCTCCTCCTAAAATGAAACAAGGCGATACTGCCGTGAAATTTTGCAGTGGAATGACAGCTTTGTGTTGGAAGGATAAGAGGCAAGGGTATATGCTGACCAATATGCACAGCCCAAAAAATGAATTTATAATTGAAGAACGAAAAAGATATAAAAAGAAAATTAATGGTGACATTACAGAAAGTGAAAAAGAAAAATTAACTACTACCAAGCCAAAAATTGTGGCAGATTACAATAAACACATGGGATATGTTGATTTGGGAGATCGCATGGCATCCACCTACACATTTGCTAGACGAACTAGGAAATGGACAAAAAAATTATTCTTTAGCGTCATTGACATTGCTATTTTGAATTCGTTTCTGATATTTAAATCATGCCAAACTTCGTCAAAATTTAGTTTAAGAGAGTTTCGAATGAATTTAATAGCATCTCTGATAGGAAAAATTAATCCTAAAAATATAGAACCTTCAGCAATAAAAAAATTGAAAGATAAATGATAATAAATTTTCTCATTGGCCAATTGACGAAAAGAAAAGAAGAAGGTGCGCATATTGTGCAAAAAAGAATTTACAAAAGAGAACTACTATTATCTGTAAGGCATGCAATGTGGCTCTTTGTATTGACCAGAACTGTTTCGAAGAATACCACACAATTTATTTAAAAATCTCTTAACACATAAACCAATAAAAAACAAAAGACCTGAATAAAAAAAAATAATAAACTAATACATTTTTAATAAAAATAAAAGGGAAAACAAACAAAAAAAGGCTCTTTTAAGAGCCAAAAACTTTAAAAAGTAGAACTCACTTTCTTATATTTTTAAAACGAATGTTTCAAAAGCATTGCTTACAAGAACTTTTTCAATTTAAGATATAAATTTCTTTTAGAAATAAACAAAAATAAATATTAAAAAAAACTAAAAAAAAAAAAAAATAATAATATTTTTTTTTTTCCTTTAAGATTAAAGATTTATAAGAAGAATTTATATAAAAAAAAACTGTTACATATTATTTTCATTGAAATACATGAATTAATTGAAAGTTTTTCTTTTACTTGTTGTACTTAAGATTTACTCAGTAGCTTTGAAACGTATTCTATTAAGCTGACAATTATTTTTTAAATTTCACTTGATAACATTTAAACACAAAAGGTAGCCAAATATTGATTTCGCAAACCCGTAGCCAGGGTTGAATCATGAGTTCGAGTCCCGTTCAATTGAAAACCGGCTGTGAAATCTGTCGAGATTCTAAGTCATTATGTGGTGTGGTGTGGAAGTTTAGTGAGTGGGTGCTGTCCCCATTGCTTGATCGAGGTTGAAATTTACGAAGTCCATCACCATTTTCCTTCCTATTGCTTTGGAATGCGATGTTACTATAAAATCAAATAAAATTGATTACAAAATATTCGGAGTACATTGATTTTTTTTGTACATTAAAAGGGCGTTAATATGAAAAGTAAAATCATATTGTTCTTAGAGTTTTTCCTTCTTTTACATATTTCGTCGAACAATTTTGAAAACATGACGCATTATTTTTAATTACATGGTTTCAATATGGTAGTTAAATGTGTAAGTTGCAATAATGAGAACATAGTATATATATATATATATATATATATATATATATATATATATATATAT
>BMAW01035067.1:53963-75266 GCA_019974015.1 Nephila pilipes | reverse complement strand
AACATTCTTGGTGAATATTTTAAAATCTGTTAAAGAAATTAAAAATTTAAAGAGATTGTATCCTTTAGAGAGGAGGAAGTATATCATGAACGCAGAGAAGGATATTTTAACTACATTCCATTATATATAGAAATTACAATTTTATTAATTGAAGCAGTTTATAATTATTAAAAAACAATGTTTTATCAGAACATGAAACTCGGTTTTTTCCATTTTTTAAACAAACTACAAAACGACTTTACTCCAACCTCGATAACTCAGCTGTTTCTGGTCCGATCGACTTAAAATTTTGACACGTTTGAAAAGGTTAGTACTCTAGAAAGACCTGGTTACTGGTTTACTACGAGCGCCATCTCTGGGTTAGTCTCGGGAGTTATTGATTGATGTGTTATATATATATGAAGGTTCCAAATGCAATTATATTTTTGTATTAATTGCATTTTTGAAAAATTAATTGTTTTCATCTGTTTCGAGTTCTGATACATATAAAAAAGTTTCAAATACGATTATATCTTTTATATTTATTATATTTCTTTAAAAAAAATACGTTCTTTAAGCTATTTTTAAGCTCGTTTTTCTTTTTAAAAGTTTTTACAACATTCTTGGTGAATATTTTAAAATCTGTTAAAGAAATTAAAAATTTAAAGAGATTGTATCCTTTAGAGAGGAGGAAGTATATCATGAACGCAGAGAAGGATATTTTAACTACATTCCATTATATATAGAAATTACAATTTTATTAATTGAAGCAGTTTATAATTATTAAAAAACAATGTTTTATCAGAACATGAAACTCGGTTTTTTCCATTTTTTAAACAAACTACAAAACGACTTTACTCCAACCTCGATAACTCAGCTGTTTCTGGTCCGATCGACTTAAAATTTTGACACGTTTCAAGCAAAGGTTAGTACTCTAGAAAGACATGGTTACTGGTTTACTACGAGCGCCATCTCTGGGTTAGTCTCGAACTTATTGATCCATGTGTTATGTATTTGATTCAAAATCGTTTACAATATGTTTTGATTTTAAAAAAGTATATATTTGTATCTGAAAAACTTATTGAGAATAATTAGTGAAAATCATGAATAAAATTTGACAAATAATGCTGCGAGATCAATTACTTGGTACAAATACTTGCCTCGGAAAGCCTCTTCTTAAAATTATTTCTGGAACACTTTCTTCTGTACCTACAAGAGTTTGTAAGCATTCAGGAAATGGACTAATGATACACTTAAAGCTATCATTCAGCTTCAACAGAAGCGATAAAAAAAAACCACACTTCGTTTTTTATTGCTTGTGTAGAAGCGAATGAGAAGGGTTGAAATGACCTTTGAAGCACTTTTTTTGATGAAATATAGCAGTTCACAGCAGTTTATAATCCATCCCTTGGTTTAGTGCTTTTACTCATATCTATTTTTATCAAAATGGACCACATGACTTCCATTGTTTTGAATTATTTCTCTGTATTTGACAAAGTTCTTTCCAAGTTTCATGTTCTGTTTGTCACTAAACAAAATATCATTTCATAAATTAACTTAATTTAAAACGATATATCAAATAAACAACTCTTTTCCGTAAAACGAAAGCTGTGTGATGCTAAATTTGCTACTACAAATCCTTCACCAACCAATACATCTGTGGCAGTAGTGGTCATAACCTGGTATTTAGTGATGTGTTCTCAATAGTCCCTCTCATCCCCGATTCTCAACACATTCAAAAATTGGATCATATTCTGAGAAATCATTTTTCTAACGTCGAGTTTAACTCCAAACTTAACACAAACAAAATAGATAAAACCATCATTAAATTTAATAGTATTATCAATTAATCAATTTTTATGGCAAATGTAACTATAGTCATAAATACTCGTCACTTCAGCCTCCCCGAATATCGGATTTGATTAGAACAAATAGATTCAGAGGAAAAGATTGGAAATTATTAGATATACTCTCATTATAAGAGGAGTCAACACCTTAAAATAGACATATTCAAGCTTTAATCAAAGGTTATAAAAATAAAACCTGAAAAATCTTTTGGAAGAGTAAAATTCCATGGATAATCAATGCAATTTACAAAGAAAAATAGTTTAAAAGACAGTTACCATTCCTCTCTATGGTCCAGAATGGCCTTTACAGATTTTAAAAAAAAAAAAAAAAAAAAAACTGAAGCTTATAATGATACTTTAGAAAATGTATTTCGAATTAATCATGAACTCTACAATGATAACTTAATGAAGTAGAAGAATTAGTTTAAATTTTTTAGAAAGTTATAACTATGAGCCACGACTTCCTCACTAGTTTGTTCAAAATCAGCATAAGTATATATATATATATATATAAAAAAAAAATCATAAGCTACAAGCTCAGACAATCCCAAGCAAAGGTTGTAGGAGATATGCGTATTCGCTCACTGTGCATCCCAACTCCTACCATTTGTCTGGTTGTTTAGCAGCTCGATCGGCGGTAGAAAAAAAAACGACTCTCGCAGCATCTTGCTTAGAAATATTTCTCACCATTCTGGAAAACAGCTAACATAATACCTTCCAAATCAAAACAAGATAGCAAATTGTTGAAAAGTTACAGATGTATCTGCTTTACTTCACTTTGCTTCACTGCTGGGTTTTTTGAAAGAGTTTTTCTTAACAGAATAAAAAAAGAAATAAAATACCAGATTCAAAGAACACTCCATCCGACATTGTGTCACAAACATAAATGAGGGTTTTGCAAAAACGTTCTATGCAGTTGATGTTTTTCTAAGTGTCCAAGGAGCATTTGATGTTTTTCTAGGTGTCCAAGGAGCATTTGATAAGATGTGGCCCAATGATCCTTATAATGATCGAATTAAAATTCCCTGCTTACTTAATTCTCTTGTCGACATGTCACCACGAATTTCCGTGCGTAATGTGAATCCTATGAAGTTTCCTACTACCACTTTTAAATCTAGATTATTTTAATTGCATAGAATAAAATGCATTTGAAACAGCTAAAGGAATTACTCTCTCCTCCCTTAATTTTGTATACATTTTTAAATATTATTAAAGATCAAGAAGCTCACATCCAGCACATTAAATTGATCATAAAAATACTTTCAATAACTTGAAAAGGTAATTCCGGAGTAACCTTTCTTTTTTAAGCTCTTTCAAATGCATATTAATTTTTTTTAATATTAATTTCGTTGCTCCTGATGTAAATTAGAATAAAGGGAGTAAAATTAAGAGGTCCTCTTTGCAGAAGAATACATGCTATCTCTTTTCCGCAATGTTGATAAATAGTGATTGGGTGAGTAGGGAAATTTTATTAAAAACCTTTATTGTTTGGATAATTTCTTTTAAGTTTTATTTACAATAACTAAATTTCCTCGAAACATTTTTTTTTGGTTTTTTGTATTGACATCTCTGTGGTAATTCGCAGTTTTAGAAAGTATTTAAAATACGATTGGGAAAAAAAAGAAACAATAATCCGATTTTTATGTTATTTTCACTAAAATTATTTAAAAAACACACTAGATAATTTGTTATAATGCCCCCTGGGGCTCACCCTTTTTTAGGCAGATACGGAAACCATGACCCCGAGGCACCCTAATGATCTTTTGCTTTCTTATAGGGTTTACAGTTTTTGGTATTTTGGGTGACACGCCCCTGGGACACCCTAGAGATCCTTCTCTATTTTCAACCCTCCTTGTCAATCCCTTTTAACTTTAATGTTTTTCAAAGGTCTTGATCACAGTTTCACCTTGTTTGGTGCAGCATGGCCATATCTGGTTCTTGCGCCGTTAAACTTCACCATCACTCACACTCCATTATTTAGGTATGTAAAATGATTTAAGGGGATATAACTATTTTCCTGGGCAATAAATATGCTGAATTACTTTTTTGTCCTTTTAATAAAATACTAGCTGATACCAGTCCGCTTCGCTGGGAAGACGATAATATTATATTTTGGAACCTAAACATAAAATATCAAGAAAATTTTCAATTTTTAAACGATAATGAAAATCTAAATTTAAAATGTTAGGAAATTGATTGTCTGTAATAATGGTTATCCAGAACTTTTTAGTGGTATTTCGCTTATATATATATTATCTTGCGTGTGCTCTACTCCGTAAAAGTCGCCATTTTAGTATTTTTCAAAATCCTGCTAAGTTTTGGAGCTAAATTACACTTTCACCAACCGTGGGGTTCCACACTGATTTATTTCTGTCGCTAAATATGTACGTTTCCTATTTTCGACCTGCACGGAATTTCACATAAAGAGCCCCTTCTCCAAATTCTTGCCAATCCTCCTGCAGCGCTTCAATATTAAATTATTTGGTATTTTTCCATTTAGCAAGCGCAAATCTCACCAAGTAAACTTAATTGGTGATAATACACAGTATATTTTAAAAAATATATATTCCGTTTGGCGTCGGTTATGTCATTTTTGGCGATAAAGTCGCCAAAAATAACATAACCGTTGGATAAGAGTAGATTAACGGATGAAAATTACATTATATATAAGACTTCCGTAAAATCCGTTCTTAGTGAGTGTCTAGATCGCAAAGTGAGTAACTATACTAAATTTCAAGTCAATCGGTTGAATAGTCTTAGAGATTTCGTGATGAGTCAGTCAGTGGTATTTCGCTTATATATAGAGAGATGGACGATTCACGATGATAGAAATTGGAAGTTTCACCTAAAATATATTCTCGAATGGAAAAATAATTTTTTTTTCAGAAGCCTATTTATTTTAATTTTTTTTTTTTTTTTATTTAAATTTTTACTGAGTTGTCTTTCCTTTCCCTGCTTTTCTCGTGTTTGTTTCTTTCAGTCATTGCCAAAATATATTTAGGTGACTTAGATCTTATAGAATTAATTTTAATTCGAATAAATTATTTGTTTCTATTGAGTAAAGATAGTTATCGTAAAGAATTTTTAAAGGGGAGAAAACGTGTTTATTTCATATTCGGAATGTTATTCCTTTCTCGTAATAAAGAATATAATTGTAAATGGAATCCCTCCTCCTTTTATTAAATAATTGATAAATCATGAATATTTGACAAATTTTTATTATGAAAGGGAACCCGATGAAACTTTCAATTTTTTTTTTTCAAATGCTTCATTTTTATTTATGCGAATAATGCATTAATTGTATTTTTAAAAAACTCCTGCATTGTTTAATGTTGGGCGATTCGCGATTTTCTCTCTACCAACCTTGGGAACTTTTTCTGTTTTCGAAATGTTTGAATTAAAACCTTTTCCCAATAAAATGAAACGTGACGTATGTAAATTAGATTGAAATAAAGAAGTGTTATGAATAAGTGTGAGGAAATGCATATATAAGCTAAGTAGAATTGAATATTAGTAAATAATCGGTATAGATGGCGGATGATATAGGTTTCGGTGCTTGTAGTAGCCACGGTAGCCTGGTGTTCATGGTTTCGGACTCGTGATCGGCGATTTTCATTGAGTCACGGGTTCGAGCCTTGGCCACTGAAGACCAGCCGTGTAGTCGGGGCTGATGCACGCTAAATCTGTCGGATCCCAAATTCCTCCCATTGGCGTGGTGTGTAAGTTAGGAGAGGAGTGTGCCAGCTCTGGTTCGTCGCTCGACCGAGGCTTAAAATTACGAGTTCCGTCGCCAATAGCCCACGTGTTGCTTCTAGTGCAACGTTAATAGAGCCAAACCAAACCTTCGGTGCTTGTAAGGGAATATTGGCAGCAGATCGACATTGAATAAATGTCCTTCATGGAATGAGTTCATTTCGGAAGAACTCAGATTTCCCACTCGCACCCTCAACTCCAGTCATATTACTCACTCGAACCCTAGTGAGTTTGTAAGAGTTAACTTTGATTATTACAAATTAAAATTCTGGCGTGTTGAACATAAGAGAATGAAAAAAAGAGTTTAGTAATTTAGGACAGATAATTACGCCCTGGTATATATGCCACACATATGAAAATTGACTTAAAAGGTCTGAAAACTCATTGGATAAGCCGCATCACCGTATATGCTGCAGCAAAGCATTCTGAAATATGACTCTTAGTATTCATTTATTCAGTAATTCCCTTCCATATTGATATCATTTTTTGATAACATTTTTAACGCAAACTCTAAGCAGTAATATTTAAATGATAAACATCTCTTTCATTGAACTTGCCAAAAATGAATTCTGCTGATGCTTCTCAAAGACATCATTTTTATGGACTTTCACCATAAATTACTTTCCTATGAAAAATATGTTGATTAGATAATTAAAAATAATTTTATAATTAAAATAAAGTACATCTATTTTATTCAATATCGTCAAAATTCGACTCATCATTGTCAGAATTAAATAACCTTGACTAATGCCCATCCATGTTACTTTCATCAGTTTGGTTCAATTCACTTCTTTCAATGTCGCTGTCTTAATTTTCATTTTCGATTATTTCCAATTTCATGAAAACTGATACGATCGTATCAGCTGGTACACACAAGTTCGTGTCAATGCTGTGTTTATTGTATCTTTGCTTGCAATGGATTTAATACGTTCTATAAGATTGTTGTAAGAAAGCGAGTTACTATTGATTGATGTGGATGAAAGCTGAATTTCTATTGGTAGTTGCAGAAGACTTGAAAGATGGCTGACGTAGAAAATTTTGGAGTTCTCATTCTTTGGTGACTTCGTGCTGTGAGGACGAATTCTTTTCTCACTCCTGTTTCATATTCTTCTGAATACTTGCTTTCTCTTTCTCATCTGCCACCTCTTCTGATTATATCGGCCGCCTCTAATTTCTGCCTCTCAAGTTCTAACAACCTGGACTGATTTCTTACTATGGCTAACAGAATTTATACTCTCACTTTATCCATTCCTGGTGAGGTAAGTGTTAGCTTAAGCTTACTAACTCACTTCGGATGTTTTCCCCCTTTAATCGATAAAAAGGTTAATGAAATTGGAACCGATCAAATACCCCTAACTTGAAATGTAATGTAAGAACTTACTGAAATCGACTATATTCTGCACCGTAACCTACTTCATATGCAATATGAGCAATTTAAAATTGAACTTTTGGCTGCGATTAAACCCACCTCAACCAATTCTTATGATAATGGTTTTGTTACGCTAAACAGATGCAAAACGCATTAAATCTAAGGACGTTACACAACTTTACAACTTTAACAAAAATTTTGTTGATAAAAAATCTGACTGGGACAAACCTCTTCCCTTAGCTTAACCGATTTAAAAATTTAGAAATTGAACGAAAAGGACACTCCTGTTCCCACTACATTTAAAATTCCTTCAATAATTTTAACTATTCAAAATCCAAACGAAGCCTTTAAAACTATAAATTCCATCCCTTAAGAAAAAACAATCGGTAAAATTAATGGCTCAAATTTAAAACTTTTCTCTACTTGTATTGTTTCGAGTCATCAATCGAATTTGTGGTTCAGTGAGTCGTGTGTTTACTAATTCTTTATCAAAGACAAGGGGCCGCGGTAGCCTAGTGGTCAAGGTCGCGGACTAGCGGCCCGCGGTTTTCGTTCAGTCGCGGGTTCGATCCTTGGCCGCCAAAGACCCGCCGTGTAGCTGAGGCTGGTGCACATTAAATCTGTTCGGGGCCCAAAGTCCTCTCGTTGGCGTGGTGTGGATGTTAGGAGAGGGGGTGCCAGCTCAGGTGTCGTCCTCGTCACTTGACCGTGGTTCAAAATTACGAGGTCCGTCGCCAATAGCCCTAGTGTTGCTTCTAGTGCGACGTTAATAAAAACTAAAACTAAATTATCAAAGACAAATTGTCGCAACTAATCTACAGCTATTTTAATAAATAAACATATTTAATTGAAAAACGTATACATACGGACACTCTCATGTCTTGAAGATATCTGAGAAAATCTGTACTAGCAGCTAACAATGAGTGGGTTTAGCCATTCTTCCCACTTAAACTTCAATGAAGTTTTACCTTCAACATAATCATATTTTAAATATAACAGATAAGATAATACTAGTTTATTTCTACAAAACAAATCTCACACATGTTATCGAAAATGCTGAATTATAAAATTGCCAAAAAAATATAAATGTAATTAAAATTTAAAAAAAAAATGAGTTCAAAGTTTTTAGTTTAGTATTGTAACTTCAGGGTTATCTGAAATAGGTGAAGGCACTAGTTTGTTGCTGGCTCGTCGTAGGACACCTGAAGAGGTCTTTATTTCAACTACTCTCACAAGTGCATCAGCTCCAGGAAAAACCTGTAGAATGTGCCCTTGGGATAGTCCAAGGGCTTGGCGTTGGAGTCTTTCAGTAACACGAGTTGATTCATCCTCATGTTTGGTCTCTTGGGTATTCCACTTGGAACGGGTTTGAAGGTGATGCATGTATTCCGGGTACCACTGGTTCCAGAACTTGTCTCGAAGGCTCTGAATTAGTTTTCACTTGGAATGAAAAGATAAGGAATCCGAAGCAGTATATAGTTCAAGAAAAGATAAAATAGCATTTCCAGTCAAAAGATGCTCTTAGTTAATGGATTAAAATCACTGGGATCTGAAGATAGAGGTGATAATGGACGAAACTCAAAATTGCTTCGATTTGTGTTACTAGAGTAGTTAACTCTTCAAAGTTCATGATAGCTGATTTTGTTACTTTTAACAAAATGCGTTTCATCGACTTTGTTTGCTTCCACAATCCACAAAAATGGGGAGAGGCATGTAGAATTAATTTCTATTGGATCCCTTCTTCTGCACTAAATCATTGAATTTGAGTTGGATTTTTACAAAGTTCATTCCAATCGTTAAAGGATATTTCTTGCACTATTGAAATTTATCGCATTGTCCCTCCAGACGATGGACGGTTTGGATCTCCTTGATATAAATCGTCATAGACATGCTAGTAAGGCTTCTGTTGTTAAATCAGAAAAAACTTCTAATTGTCACAGCCTTTGTGAAAAACAAACGAATATGGTAATATATGATTTTATAGTCACATTTGACCTCTCCAACCCTTTCAAAGGGTCTAGAAGGCACAATTCTGTTTCGCTGTAAATCTACCATCATTTGATGCATTGTTTGGTTTTTCGTTCGAAAGCAAGCAATACTCTTATTCAATAGTCTTTGAACTCGGTCCTGACCAGATGGGATTCATTACAACTGTTCAATATAATGTGGTACGTACTCCAGAATGCAAGACTTTTTTATGACAATGATTAATAATTAGTTCTGTGAAATGATGAATTTTGGCAAAAGTATTTGATGTTTTTGAAATTCAGAATGGGCAGAATGTTTGAATCTCCCACTCTCAATGTTTCATTTTTGCCCAAAAATACATTTAACCCCTTTGCTACCAATGTCTCGTCTGTGCGACGCAACGTTTCTACTCTCACTAGCCCTGCGTTGCTTCCACGCGAGCTCCGATTAACATGATAGTTCCAGCGTCGCGTCAGTGTAATTAGGAAACGGAACGTTTTGTTTGAATTTTTAAACGCTGCTAGATGGTGCCAAATAGCAACTTTTTTCACTTCAGTTGATTCTCACAACATATCACCTTCACATAAGGGTGGTTTTAATTTCTGTTCTGTTCTTTATATATATATATATATATATATATATATATATGATAGATTTATTGGTGTAAGCAAACTGAGAATCACGGCTCTTTAAAAGAGTACGTGGTAGTTAAAGGGATGCCAGCGTTCTTATTTACTTCTTTGCTCGTATTGAATGTGGGAAACAAGAGCACCTAACCCAGATGGGCCTATATCTCTATATCTTGAGTTGAACCTTATTAAAAACTATTTCAATACCCTTTTTAAATGGATGCTGCACAATTTAAGTAAAATGAATTAAAAATATTTAATTTAACCAATTAAATGAATTAAGTGAAGGGATAGTGATATGGAATAGTACATGAGCATTGGTTGTGAGCAGAGAGGTGGAGGTGGGTGGGGTGAAGTGCTTGTCAATCAGGAAGCAGTTCCTCAGATGCTATGATTTTTACAATCTTGGGTAGAGAATTTGGTTCTTCGTTCGTAGAGGAGAGGTGTTTTCCTTGGATGAGAGGTGTTTCCATTGGTTGGGAGGATTGTGCGTTAATGGAGTATAAATAAGTTAGTCTAGGCTTGTTGGGGTTCCTGTAATTTCGAAAATAATTATTGATTTCTTGAATTGAGTTTGGGTGATTTAGGTAGGGCATTATTAAATTTTCAGTTAATTTATTATTAAAATTTTGGAGTTTACTGTATTTTAGGGAGTTTCTGATATCTTCTATAAAATATCTAGCTTGGGCAATCATACGTAGGATATTATTTTGTAAGATTTCTAATTTATTGTGGTGGGTTGAGCGGCTGATTCCAAACTGGACAAGCATAGGTAATGATGGGTCGCAGATACAGTGTATAGATAAGCACTTATATTTAATAGATAATTTGGATTTCCGACAAATGAAGTTAATTTTTCGCGGCAGGTCGAATTTGTCTTGTAGATGTAATATGTTGATTGAAAGTGAGTGATTTATCAAGGATTATGCCAAGATATTTGGCTTTTGAGACCAGGAGTTGTGTGTTGTGAATAACAATTTGTGGTGGTAGTGATCTTGAATGTTTTGAGAAAGGGGCTTCCGTTTTTGTTACATCAATTATTTTCCAAACCAGTCTTCTAGTGATGAGATGTGTCTGTTGATATGATGGTGATTACTTTGGTGTTTCTGTGTTTTGCAAGTTATCTGCTTGTCATCTGCAAACATGCAGAGTGGGTATTGTCGTGTTTTGGGATTCGTTCACGAATATTTGAAATAAGGCTGGCCCAAGATCGACCCTGAAATTCCTGTGTTAATAATTCTTGGATTAGAATAGGTATTTTAATTTTTACAGTAAATTTCTATTTTCGTGAGGAAGAAATTAGTTAATTAGATAAGGTGGGAGTAGTTGTATTAATTTATAAATTAATCCTTCATGCCAGACTCTGTCAAAAGCTTTTGAATGTCGAGAGACGGCCCCTGTCTTCTCCTTATTTTGAATCCTGTTTTGATATAAGTAGTTACTCGAGTGAGTTGATGCGTGGTGGAGAGTGTGCATAAAGCCTTGCTGCTCTGGAATGATGATACGGTTTTCTTCTAAGTAGTTGGAAGATGCTGTTTAAATTATTTTCCGCTAATTTCTAGGATTGGTAGAAGTGAAATGGGTCTATAGCTTTCAGCATTGGTTGGTCCTTCCTGGCTTTAGAATTGGAACAATAGAGGCTGTAAAGTTTGGAAAATGACCGAGTCTTAACATATTAATGACATTAGTAATTTGTAGGATGGTAGGCGTAAGGCAGTTTTAAGCATTTTGTTATTCATCATGACTGGGTGATTTTTAATATTAATTTTGTGAATAAATTTATGACCAGAAGGGTGACATTGTGGGTATGGCTCATTGGGTGAGTTTTATTGTTAGATAGAAGCTTGTAAGACATTAGTGTCTTGTCCTATCATGTGTTGGGGTATTAGTTTTATTAATTGGAACTGGTTTTAATGAATCTGCAAAAGTTCTTTTCCGAGTCTTCTGAAACTTGATGACCTTAGAGGCTGTGGCTGAGATTATTGTGATCTTTTTCTTTGTTCTTTTGCTACCCCAGATGCCACGTTCGTGTTCAGTGAAGCAAAGTATTTCCCAATCTTTAATGGAGTGTTCTTTAATTTTTGCTTTTAATAGTTTATTGACTTTGTTAGTGTTTGTTGTAGTGTTGAGGAAACACCCTCTCATCCAATAGGAAAACACCCTCTCCTCTACTGAACGAAGAACCAGATTCTCCTCAAGATTGTAAAAATCCTTGAGTAACTGCTTCCTGATTGGACAAACCTAACCCCACCCACCTCCACCTCTCTCTCACAACCAATGCTCATGTATATTCATATCACTATCCCTTCACTTAATTCTTTTATGGAATAAATGTTTAAATTAAATATTTTAATTCATTTTACTTAAATTGTGCAGCATCCATTTAAAAGTAGTTGAAATGTGTTTTAATAAGGTTCAACTCAAGATATAAAGATTTAGGCCATCTGGGTAGGTGCTCTTGTTTCTCATTCAGCTAGAAGAGAGCTCGGGAGGAGGAGCAGGTGATTGGCCAATGGGCATGCTTCGTTAAGGTAATGTCTGGTTTGAGCGATTGGGTAGTGAGTTGGGTGGGTGGGGCTATGATTTTCATGTTGTTAAATTGTAAATTTTAAAAGTTTAATGCCTCTAGGATGATTTGTGTTACAATTCCATTGTTTATGCTTTGCATTGAAGTCTCCACTCTTAATGTTTGGAGTACCTACATTTAATAATTCTTGGAGATCGTTTGCATATGAAGTTAAGTTTGATTGGAATATAGATGAAGATGAAAATAGTTTTCCCTCGGAGTGTGATGTAGCGAGTCACGTTTGCTGAACACTCGTAATTGAGGGGTGGGAATTCTATAGTGTTTGAGAGAATTTTTGATGAGAATGGCATCAAAAATTTTCTTTGCTCTTTTCATTAGGAGAATATGGGAAAGTGCCCAGCTGACTGTTTGCAGGGATGTGCTTTGTAGAAGTTTCAGGGTATGTGATTATATATATTCAGCTACATTTCGGTAACCATGGGTTAGAGAGCGAGATACCTATCTGAGAGAGAAATATATAAAATTATGAATGAAAGTGATTCAGAGATTAGTGAAGATAGTGATATTAATAATACGAATAGGTATGAAAGACTGGAAACTACATTTTGAAGCTACTCTGCGTTGTAGAGTACAGTCAAAATATGGGAAGTGTTGACACTGGCTATTTTGTCATTCATCTTTATCCAGCAGTTAGAAAAACGGTGAAGTGTTATAAAATGCTGTTTTTGTTCGGTTTTTCCTAAATTCTAATGTAATATATTCAAAAGTGATAGGCGACAAAATATCTGGTTTTGGAATTCAGATCATCCAGAGTTATTCATCAAGTAATAGAAAAGTTCGCAAAACCAAGAAACTTAAAAATTAGTTCAAAAACACCAGACATTCCGTTTATCTGGAAGACATATTCCGAACATATACATTGACTGGAAAGGTAGTAAAAGTAGGAGGTGCGTCGTGTGCGTTAAAGGCAAGGAAAAACGGAACAAAAGATCGTATTATGAGTGCAAAATATGCGACATAGGACTGTGTCGATCTTGTTTTGGACTATACAATACGCAGCAGAATTTTTAAACTGGAATTTTTTTTATAAACAGATTATTATTCCTTAATATTTTTTTTTAAAAAAATTTCCTATGTATAGTATTTATAACTTTCTTTTCATGTGTAATAGTATTTGTTTTCGTGTGAATAAATTCTGTTTTTTTGTATAATTAATTTCTATTAATGTTGTTGTCTTTTTTATTAAAACATATTAAGTAGTAGTATAATATTTATATTAAGTAAAATTGCAGTCATTATACTAAATGTTAATTTTATAAGAATTTTTTTTATAAGATTAGGTTTAATTGCTTTAAATGCTCGAGCCGGTGGTGACGCTCAGTTTCAGAGCGTTCGGTCCAGGAAATGCGCTTCATTCCCAGCGTGCTGGTCCTCATGGGATTAAAGATGATATTTTGCTATTTTAAGGAATAGGTTGCCCTTTTTTAAGGGACCTTATTTCCATTGGAAATTTGGTTAATTGTACTTGTTTTACTAAAACTCCAGTAGCCTGTTCAAATTCAGAGGCACTTATGCAGTCTGTTTTTCTCAATTCTGGTTTCATTTTACAGTTAGAAATAAATCTTAAACATAAGGCACTTATTCTAAGTTATCTACTGAATGAGGAATATCTTGTGATCAAATAATTTCCTGTTATGCTCTTTTCAACTTTTGCAATTATAACAAATGATTTCTTCAACTCCTGTTTATCAATGTTCATTTCTGTTTTGACTATTGGTTCTAAGGATATGAGCTACCCAGTTTCCTTCAGTGTCAACCACTTGGGTCTATACCACCACATATCATTGTTTTTTAGTTCATTCAAGGATAGGCTCCAGCTTATTAAATCAGCGGGATTTAATAAGTCGGGGCCTATACAGTGATGTCATTCTTTTGGTCTGCTTCTTTCTTCTTTTTAGTCTTTGCTTTGGTCTTGATCTTTGTATATTCTTATTCTGTTTTAAGTCACGTTTTTTTCCCCTTCACATTAAAATTATGAAATGTAGTTAAGTTTTTGTAACATCTATAAATCTCTAAAAATATCGCTAAATATATGTCTATAAAATTTCTATATTTAAATTCAAAGAATGTATGAAAACAATGAATATATTCTATTGTTTCATTTGTGTTACTCTAATCTCTACTTTCAGTTTTTAAAATAATTATTTCATTATAAGGTGTCAAAAATTAATAAAAAAATTAAAATAAATAAATAAATAAACGAACGCGTCAAAATCAGAAACGCTTTAAGCTTTTCAATTATTACAAATGAATAATTTTTAATCTTCTGTATTACATTACTTGAAAAAATTCTTATGCATTGATAAAGTAACAATTTTTTTTTTTTTTTAAATCTATTAGTTTTTTCATAATTTCAAAGCCCGATATTCAGGACAGCTTACATACGATCCCTAGTTTTGTAAT
Source organism: Nephila pilipes (assembly GCA_019974015.1). Taxonomy (NCBI): domain Eukaryota; kingdom Metazoa; phylum Arthropoda; class Arachnida; order Araneae; family Nephilidae; genus Nephila; species Nephila pilipes. The sequence continues at coordinate 60,731 of BMAW01035067.1, read as the reverse complement.
GTTAAGTTCCGAATTACATTCGAATTTTAAATGGCTGATCTACTATTTCCTTCAAAGAGAAGATGAATGAGGGTTTTCCCTCAAATTTCATATTTTTCAAACTTAATTTTTCGAATAATTAGTAATTAAAAGCGTCTGCACACATTTATGTTTGTTCATATACGTAATTGTCAACTGTACATTTGTACAGATACTTTTGGTTACTGATTATTCGAATTTAAAAAATATCCATTTGTGTCAAATCTCTCATAATTTATTTTCTGTTAAGAGGATAACTGAAGTACAAATATTTAAAATCCTGACATTTTTCTTAATCTCAACCAAAACTCGGAATTTTATGTAAGCTGCCCTGAAGATCTTCATTAGAATTAACGAAAAAAATATTTATGTATCGCGCATACGCAGTTAAAACTTATTTATCATAAATACTTACAATTCTATGAATATTTAAATATTAAATTCAAATTTTATTATTGTGAATTGCTAGCAAATATTCATATATTCCTTATGTGTTGTATAATTCCGTTGAATATTCTGCATGTTATCTATGTGTTACTCTAATCACTACTTTCAGTTTTTAAAATAATTATTTCATTATAAGGTGTCAAAAATTAATAAAAAAATAAATAAATAAACGAACGCGTCAAAATCAGAAACGTTTAAACGTTAAACGTTTTAACGTTGATGGTTCGTACCTAATATTAAATAAAATGTCAACATAATAAATTATTAGTTTGATACATTCAGAGATAGTTAAAAATAAGTGTAAATGACATAATTTTAAATTCAAACTGCTTTATCATCAATTGAGCGCATTTTGCAATTATATGATATGCATCAGTCATATTATTTAAATTTGGAAAAATACCTTACAATTACGAAAACATTCTTTCAAAACAATACAGCAAAACTTATAATCTGTTTTCTCCACAACCACTTATAATTTTTCTGTACAACTAACCCAAAATTAAACGTGATGGTTTTTTTTTTTTTTGCAATATAGAATGGTATTTAATGATGAATTTGTACTATAAATAATAAATATTTAAGAATAAACTTGATATTTTTGGGGGTTTTAAATCTGGGATAAGGGATACATTCCTAAAAGTTAAAATTGTTAACAAAATTCGTTATGAATACATTGAGTAACTGTCGGTCAACTTCACTGTACTAAATTGTTTTAAGTGTACTGTTTTAAAAGACAAAGATAAGTAGGGCGAAGTTTCTCTCGCAGTCGAATTTGTATTGAAAGATGTGGTTATCGATAACAATTTTCCGCTTAAAGATAAATGTGAATATATATTTAAAGTATAAAACACTAAAGAATCGGAAAGATGAAAAATTAAACTTGGATAGAAAATGGTTAAGAAACATTTTCGTATTTTTTTTTTTTTTGAAAAAGAATATATCCCCATTACAATTTAAAACTACTGATTAAATGGGCACTATGTTGCCCTGGAACAAATGTTATTGTAAAGAGGGAATTTTCGCTTAGTGTAAGTTGTTCTGAAGTGAGTGCGCTATGCAAAAAAAATTTAGACTTGCACCGAAAAAAATTCTTACAACAGAAAACTATAATCGTAAGGATTAAAATTTATGTCAATGAAAAATATGAAAATCACTCTTTCTGTTATTTTAAATTAAAAATGTAACTGATTGGAGAAAGTTCATTTTTTTTTTATTTCAAAAGTCTTAGTTATGGTATATCATTATATACCATTGGAACTTTTTTTTTTTTTTACAAAAAAAGTTGGTCACCTTACAATATCACTAATCACAGCCGTGAGAAACGCCAAGTGTGACATTTCTGGAAGCGCCAGAGACAGACTGTATGAGTCTAGAGAAGCTGACAATGTACTAAGGATTATTTTTTAAAATTTTTTTTGAATATGCTTGTATTTTCTTGGTCTTATATTTAACAACAAATATAAGGACTATTTCCTGTGGCTCAAATCATACCAAAATCAAAATGTGTGTGTGTGTGTGTTTTTTTTAAAAAAAGGACCGAAAAAAAAGATTTTCTTTCGTTCGAAGTAAATATTTTTCAACATTTAACACGCTAATTCTTAAAAGGGTTTTTTTTTATTATTTATTTTTATTCTTTATTATTTTGTAGCTTTACTGAGATTCATTGGATCAGATGAACAATTTTCAAGCGGACGCGTCTAAACCTCAAACGACGGAACGGCCCTTCACACAAGATTCGCCTAGGGCCACTCAACTGCTGTGAATGGGTAATCACCCAGTTTCCTCAAAGAGAGAAAGACACCACCCTCTGTAATAAAAATGTCATCTCCATGGTGATGTTGCCGACTATCCGCGTCTTAAAAGGTAGGGGAGGGGAGAGGAATAGAAGCATCTTGTTTTTTCGTAGTGAATATTTTATGGAGTGCCTAGCCCTAAGGGGCTTTAATCTCCGGTATGAGTTTAACCTTGGTAAAAGTACTTGCCCTTGAATTAAAGAATGAATGTTTGCAAAATAAATAAAATAAGTTAAAATTAAGGAATTAAATAATAAATTTAAAGATTACTTGAGAAGAATTAAAATATAAAATTACTATGAGTAAAAATTCAGAAAAATAATAATCGAATCTTTGGGAACTAGCGTTTTCAGTGCAGAGGGGTGGAGGGATACAGGTTGAATTATTGCTGTCCAATCAGGAAGCAGCTACTCAGAATGGTTAGAGTTAAAATTCTCTCCGACACTACAGAATTCCAACCCCTCAATTACGAGTGTCTGAAGCAACGATCGTTGCTATCACACCTCCGAGGGAAAAAACAATTTTCATATCCTCAGTTTACATTCCACCCCAATCTAATTTAACTTCTCATATCGCGAATGACCTCCAAGAACTATTAAAAGTAGGAACTCCAAACATTATGAGTGGAGACTTCAATGCTAAACATACTCAATGGAAATGCAATACCAATCACCCAAGAGGCATTAAACTACTGAAATTCACAGAATCAAACAACATGAAAATTATAGCCCCGCCCACCCGAACTCACTTCAGCCAATCGGCTCAGACCACAATAGACATCGCTCTAGCGAAAGATTGCCATTGGCCAATTACCTGCACCTCCCTCCCCGAACTCTCATCAGACCACAATCCAATATATATTTTCGTAGACCTAAAAATTAAGATTCACGATAAAAATAATAAAGTTTACACAAATTGGTGTAACTTTAGTAATTATCTACGAAACACTAATTTTACCCTCCCCAACATTCATAACCGAGAGAATTTAGAAATGCATGTCGCCAATTTAACAGATAACATACTCAATGCCTACAATACCTCATCTAAGCCATATTCTCCACAACAAACACATCACATCAACAAAGAAATTAGAGAATTAATCAAATACAGAAACAGGGCCAGAAAAACCTGGCAATTCGCTAAGAACCCTGAACACAAAAAACACTTAAACGAAGTCAACAAATTACTTAAAATAAAAATAAAAGAAGATTCCAGGAAAGAATGGGAAACAACACTCGCGTCACTAAACACCGAACGTGCCTTTATCTGGGGAGCCGCAAAGGAACACAGAAGGAAGAGTACTATCATTTCAGCCATTACAGGCCCTACAAGTATTGCACTTGAAGACTCAGAAAAAACAGAAATACTGGCTGATTCTTTACAAAATCAGTTCCAACTAAATAAAACCAACACACCTACACATGACAGGACAATAAAACATGTTCACAATTTCCTAATAAATGATAACAATTTTGAAAATGACTCCTCCCTACACTGTCACCCTTCTGAAATAATAAAATATATTAACAAAATTAAAATTAACAAATCACCAAGTCATGATGGTATAACCAATAAAATGTTAAAAAACCTTCCTATCCCAACTATCCTCCAAATTAACATCATCATCAATCACATGCTAAGACTCGGTTGCTTTCCTAAGCTATGGAAAACAGCCTCAATCGTACCAATCTTAAAACCAGGTAAGGACCCAACAAACGCTGAAAGTTATCGACCCATATCTTTACTTCCAATACTTGGAAAACTAGCAGAAAATGTAATATTAAATAGACTATCCAACTACTTACATGAAAATAATATTATAATCCCAAAACAGCACAGCTTTATGCCACAACTCTCCACTACCCACTAACTGACAAGAGTCACCAGCTATATTAGATCAGGATTCAGAAATAAAGAAAAGACAGGGACTGTCTTCCTAGATATACAAAAAGCATTTGACCGAGTCTGGCATGAAGGATTAATTTACAAACTAATAAAAATTAACACCCCCATACCTAATTACTCTCATGAAATCCTATCTAGAAAATAGAAACTTTGTAGTTAAAATTAACAACACTTATTCAAACCCTAGAACAGGGGTGGCGAACCTTTATGTATCAACGTGCCCTTTTTTCTTAAAAAATGTTTAATGAGGTCATAGACGTGCCGTCCAAAAATTTTGACATCGTGATTATTGGGAAAATAATCTTACTAAGTACTATCGACTCAAAACTCTTTATTAACTACAAAAAAAAAAAAAAAAACATTTTGCAATGTCTCAATTACGCGTAATTCAAATTACAGTAACATTAGTGTGACTTCTGTTGTTGCAGATTAGATGACAAATAACTTATATTAGAGTTGTAAGATGCTACGTTTAGCAGAACGCATGCTGAACTGGAATCATCTGTCAAACGGTTTCTAAGAGAATCTTAAATGTTATCATCTCTGAAAATAATGACTCACATGCATAGGTAAATGAAATTATGGTTAAAATAGCACGAGCCAGCTTCTTCAAACAGTTAAATGTGTCTGGTAACGAATTCCATGTTTCCAAAATTTTGTTATTGGCATTCTTACTTATATTGTTTGCCAATCTCTCTGTTTCAATTAATTCCAACTCTTTTCTTGTTTCAATTAACTTTTTTAATCCATTTTAAGGAAATCAATCAGCTGCATTTGAAGTTCTTCAATTTCCAACCAACCGAATTGGGACAAGTTCAGTTTATCAAAAGAAGTCACATGAGGGTACAAAATAAACTTGAGTGTTTCCGATAATTCTTTGAACTGAGAAAATCTCGCTGAAAATTCATTGATTGAAGAATCAATTACAGAAATAAATTCTTCAGTGACTGTTTCTTCAACTGGTTCCATATGTTTATCTAAATCTTTGATATATTTTTTCAAGTTTAGAAAATACTTGTAGTTTCTTGTAATAATATCGTTCATGAGTGTGTGTGTAAAAACATGCAGTTAGCGTCAAAAGCACGAATGAGATCTATCATGACGATAATAGTTTTATTTGTTCCTTGAAGCTTCACGTTCAATTCATTGAAATGTTGGCATATGTCTGTAAAAAACATCAATTTTGAAAGCCACATAACATCCAACAACTGTGGGTATTATTCAATTTTTTCCTCATTTTGCAGAAACAGTCTGATTTCTTCCAAGTGATCGACAAATCTTTGAAGTACATTCCACGGCTCAACCATCGAACATTATTATACATCAGTAAGCCATTATACACCGAGGTGACTTCATTTAACAAAGCATCAAACTTTCGCTTCTTTAAGGCTGTTCTCGGCTAATGTTAAAGAATAGAGCTCAAAGTTCGAACACATTTTCAGGTAGAAAAAATACTTCAATACTAATATAAATTACTATGGATATAACAAATATAATTATTTATTAAATAGCGTTCTTAGAATTTTGATTTTTTTAAGAAAACTTGCAATATTTTGCCTTTATGTAAAATGGATATTCAATTTTCTATGTTAAAGTATAGGAGACGAAATGTTCGAACACATTCTCTACAAGAAAAAAATTATTGATTCAATCAGAATTGAATGAGTTAGAAGTATACACTTCTCTCTATCGAATAGCGTAGCCAGAATATAGTTTAATGTCGTTATTAATCAATTTTTTAAGGTTTCAAAGGGATTTTTGTTAAATATTGGCGTACTTCGGACTATCTGCAACAGATGGCGCCAGCATATTTTTTTCTGTAGTAAGTACTCTTGGCGAGGAATGCTTAATTTTGGCGAACATTTACAGTTACTTTCTGAAATGAAATTGTAGCAACATGTAAATTGTGACTAATGGTAAATAATGGAGAAAGCCTTATGATTCACAGAAGTGTACGCGAACCTTACGAACTAACCACTTATAAACTCTCCGGTTTGGGAATATTTTGTGTGTGTTCATAAAAATTTATTTGTGTGCAATGGTAAATTTGTATTATTGGAAAGATGTTTAAAATATAAGTTTTGATTTAGTGAAGTAAAAGCACAGAAGAGAGAATCTGAATTAAATTAATATTGAACTTTTCCGAAATAAATTAAAAGTTATATAAATTTTCTTTAACCTTTAAAAAATATAACAAAATGCAAATTATTATTTCGTGAAGCATAAAATGTGAAATTTTAATTTAGTCTCTAAGATGCACTGAATTAATTTGTTTATTCCAGCAAAAGTTACTTTTTTTTATTTAACTTAATTTTATTTATTTATTATTACTTTTCAAATCGAATTAAGCATCTCACAAAATTTAAGTCTTTAAACTTGCCTTTTCTAGGCAAATACAAAACACCAAGACATCCTTGTACTCTTTTTATTTCCCTTGGATTTTACCGTCTTTGATGAAGACGGGTGACGCACCCCCTGGATACCCCAGCGATTCTTCTTTATTTTTAACCGTCCTTTTTGTCAATCAATTTTTACCAAATGATTACTATAACAAATATTTCATTGACCATAAATGATTCATTCAGTAACAGGGGGGGGGGGG
>BMAW01035067.1:18707-49987 GCA_019974015.1 Nephila pilipes | reverse complement strand
AGTCCTCGAATAACTTTTTAACATAAGAGGCGCTATAGTTTGAGGGTAACACTGTTTACACATATTAGCTCAGATTTATAATTAATTCAACGAATATCTATTGCAGTTGAATTTAACAGAACAGCTATCTGTCATAAAACAGTATTACCATAGCAAAATTGAACTTTTTTTTTTGGTTTATCAGAGGGTTCCCCCCCCACCTCATATTATAACTAAATATAAGTATTTTTTATTTAAATTTTAAAAAAATTAAAGAAAAAAATTCTGATTGATTTGGAGCATTTGAAAGATTGAAAATTATTTTTCTAAGAATGCAAATGATGTCTTAAATTCAAAAAAGCAAAGATACATAATTTTCAATTGTAGAAATCTTTCAAATATCACGATTTGTCTGAAACGCGATAGAGAAAATAAAACTGTTTTGATTCTCGCGCTTTTTGTCCCTTCCGCTAACTTTTTGGGTTACATTGACGTTATTTGATTTAAGAACCTCGCATTGTGTATAAACCGTGTCTTATGGAAACCAACATATTGTTGGAGATCGAATGTTAGTAATAAAAGAGAATGTATACTGCTGTTTGTAGAAAATGCAACACCATGAAAGAATCATCAGAATCAAATGAAATTTAATGCAGAAACGACTTGTACTGATACAAATAAATGATGAAATTTTCAAAACAAAAGAAACAAATTAAGCGTCCGAAATCAGTATTTGGTGCAGCCACCATGCGCTGCAATAAGTGCTGCTATACGACGTGGCATGGAGTCAAACAGATGTTGAATATCTGCTTGAGGAAGAGAATTCCATATCGCTTGTATGTGCAACCAAAGTTCGTCTTTGGAAACTGCAGGACGCGGATCACGAGCGAGACGCCGACCAACCATATCCCACACGTGCTCAATAGGCGACATATCCGGTGAATAAGCAGGCCAAGGAAGAAGTTGCATGCGTTGTGCTGAACAGAAGTCTCGAACAGTCCGCGCAACATGTGGGCGTGCATTATCCTGCTGAAAGATAGCTCCAGGGATGCCTTGAAGGAAAGGAACGACTTCGGGCTGTAGCACTTCACGGACGTACCTGTTGCTATTGAGATTACCCTCAATTCGTATCAAATTGGATCGTCCATGATACGAAATCGCACCCCAGACCATAACTCCGGGTGTTCGACCACTATGTCGTTCAATAATACACTCAGGAAGGCAGCGTTGACCGGCATAACGTCTAACACGAACACGGCCATCATGGGTCCACAAATTGAAGCGTGATTCATCTGAAAAGACAACTTGGTGCCAATCAGCTCGCCTGTCTCTGTGCTCAAGAGCCCACTGCCGACGCAGCCGTCGATGATTCGCCGTGAGGGGAATCCTGTATAAAGGCACCCTTGCACGCAATCCACGGCGCAGCAGACGACGACGAATTGACGAAGCCGACAATTGTACACCTGTAGCAGTAGACCAACGTGCTGCCAGCTGCCTGGAGGAAGCTGTGCGATCATTCACCGCCATGCGGAGCAGGTGTCGATCATCGCGCTCTGACGTCACCTTCTGTCGTCCAGTGCCTGTTTTTCGAGTTGTTCGGTGCTCGTCGGTCCACTGCTTCCAAACTCGCATCACTGTGGAACTGTTCCGCTGCATACGAGCTGCTATTGCGCGATAGGAAAATCCTCCTTCTCGAAGGCCGATTATCCTCCCTCGTTCAAACTCCGTAAGTTGCTTGAATTTCTTATTCTTCCGTCGTGGAGGCATACTCAGGTCTCACTAAACGTTTGCCACTAACAAATAATCATAGACTTTTTTCAACGTCCCGCTACAGCACTTTATTTATACGCTTTCAGCATCAATTCAGAGGGCGCTGCGCGCGCCGCGCACGCGCGATGGCTCTGAAACTTTATTAATTTGCATAATATCCTATAATTGACATTTGCTGCGAATTTCATTTGATTCTGATGATTCCTTCATGGTGTTGCATTTTCTACAAACAGCAGTTTATGATATTGGTGTAGGAAAGTTACGTGATCATCAAAAAGCTGATATTTTTCACAGACTCTGTTTATAAATATTAATTTCGACTCAGATCCAATTTTATTGTTATTGAGATAAGTTTAAATTTCAGTTATAATCTTGGGTTCGATTACAAGATAATATCCTATCGACATTCATAGTAATTTTTGTCATTCATAGAATATGAAAGAAACTATTTTGATTTTTCTTAACTAATTCTTTCTTGGATGAACATTCATTGAGTTCCGATGACTTAGATCCTAAGTAACGATGCAGAAGATGTCACAAAGGCGTCCATCATTACCCACCCTGGATTCGGATCCGGAATTGGAATAACAATTCTACCGATTCAATTTTTCCGATAGTCTTAGCAAAAATAAGTAATATGAAGGAAGGCTTTTGTAACTACAAAAAATAAGTCTATTGGATGTAAATTTTAGAGAAACGAAATATATATATTTCGTTGAAATTATTTCCTTCCTTATTCATTATATGCTCACATAAATTACTGGTCGTTGTAGCCGAAAGGTCATGACACTTTTTTCATCGAGGCATGGATTCGAGTCCTCATTTCGTTGAAAACCGCTATTTAGAGGAGTTGATGTACGTTACATCTGTAGAGGCTCCAAATTATCCCGTTGGTGTGGTGTAGAAGTATGGAGAGTAGAATTTCAGATCGCAAGTGTGCTCCTGGTCCCTTGACTGGGGTTCAAAATTGTGAGGTGCGTCGCCAATATTCATCGTGTTGCTTTTAAGTGCGAAGTTAATAACACAATCTTTTATAACAGGGATGCCAGTTGCACTATCTTTATGAGCCACATTTTAAAAAAGAAATATTTGAAAGAGCCTTTTGTTCAATGTTGTCATATGGATATTGCAAAATTTCCCTACATGATGCTGCATTTTCCTCCAAATGATACTATTTTGTAATTTTTTCCTCGAAGTCAAGAGACGTTTATGGCACAAGAGTCAAATATGGCTATGCTACGCCAAACAATGTGTATTTGTGATAAAAGTATATATATATATATATATATATATATATATATATATATATATATATATATATATATATATATACTATTTTTGCATTTGGTATCAAAATAATTTCATTTATACATAATTCATACACATTCTTATGAAAACCGCTTCGAGAATATGTAAACTTTATTAGAATATAATATTCATCACTTTTTGCTTCTAATTGCTTCCTCTACTTCAGATGGCTCTCTCAAAGGCATCTTTTGAACATTAAGGGAAAAGATAATTGGTTGACAAGAAAAAGAATTGAACATGTAGCTTAAAAAAATCTTGAAGCCTGCCCGTGTGACAATGTATCTTAATCATTTTATACTGATATTTTAAAATTTTTATATGCATTTGATAACAAAATAATTTCTTTTTATGCAGTAATCCATAGAATATTAGTATAATTATACATAAGTAACACATACAGTTCTTATGGAATCCTGTTCAAGAATATGTAAACTTTATCATATAATAATGTCAGTCACTTTTTTTATTTTTAATTGGTTCTACTCCAGATGGCTCTCTGAAAGACATCTTCCGAAGCGCTCATCCATCAATAATTGACGGTAAAATACATTTAAAATAAAATTTTGTTAACTTTGGAATTAGGGCTTTCCAAAATTCCTTGTTTCACTGTATGCGCAATTTTAACCTTTAGAACTCGGCTGATTCTATGTCAAAATATCCGTTCCATTCCGCGCTTTTAGGTTTGAAGGAAAATTTTCTTCCCCCCACTAGGAAGTTTGAGTTCACCACAGTTTTCTAGTTACAAAGGGGAGATACTAAGGGTTGCAGATTTTTAGTCAGTAAGCATTGACGAGAAAGAAAGATCCTAATATTTGGCGCCGTATCATATCATAATAAATTTTTATGAATTCCTGGTTAACATTATAATTAAGTGACTTACCAACTTTCAAATGTATATTTATCATAACTTATAATCGTGTAATGCGTAAATTAACATTTTCAAACAAAACAAATAACAAAGAAAGCGACTGCTATACCATATTACTAAAGATATTTTCTAAAAGCAAGTACGTTAAAACAATATTAAATTAATAGCTTCTGTAATCTCATGACTATACTCTTTGAGAACGCGATAGTTCAATCATAAACTCGTAAATTTATTCGGTGCTTGCTTATATATATATATATATATAAAAAGGTATAGATATATATGTGTAATCTCATGGATTAGTGTGCAGACTTTATCTGTGGTCTTATTTTTGCAACTTACCTATTTAAATGCAACATTGACCCCATTTAATAAAAATAATACCTCATGTTTTCAAAATTATTCGACGAAATATGTAAAAGAAGGAAAAATTAAAGAACAATATGTTGAACATTATTACTAAACATTTTATTTTTTAAATTAACGCCCTTTTAATGCACAAAAAAAAAAAAAAAAAAAATCAATGTACTCCAAATATTTTGATTTGGCATTTTAATATCATCGCATTTTGAAACATTAGGAAGGTTACTGGTGTCGAACATCATAAATTTGAACGATGGTCAAGCAATGAGGACAGCATCCACTCACCAAACTTCCACACCACACCAACATCAAGACTTAGAATCTAGACAGGCTTAACAGCCGGTTTTCATTTGAACAGGATTCGAACTCACAATTCCATCCCTGCTACGAGTTTGCGACCTCACTCGTCAGCTGGCGTGGCCCTTTTGTAATTAAATATTATCAAAAGTGAGATTTAAGAAATAACTTTTAACTTAATTGAACATGTTTCAAAGCTGCTGAGTAAATCTTAAGTACGTCAAATTAAGGCAAAACCTTCAGCTAATTCATGCATTCCAATGAAAATAATGTGTAACACTTTTTTTTATATCAAACATTTCTGTGAATCTTTAATCTTTAAAGAAAAAAAAAGTAAAAATTTGTTTTTTTTAAATATCTTTTTTGTATTCAAGTGAAGCGTATATCTTAAATTGAAAAGTTCTTGTAACAATGCTTTTCAAATGTCTGTTTTAAAAATGTGAAGTGAATTCTACTTTTTCAAATTTTAGGATTTTAAAAGAGATTTTTTTTTTTTTTTATTTTTTCCTTTTCTTTTTGTTAAAAATGTATCAGTTTTAATCTTTTTTACTCTAGTCTTTTGTTTTTTTTTATTGCTCTATGTGTTAAGAGATTTTTAAATAAATTGTGTGTTATTCTTCGAAACAGTTCTGGTCAATACAAAGAGGCAAACTGCATGCCTTACAGATAATAGTTCTTTTTTTTTTTTTTGTATATTCTTTTTCGCATACTATGTGTACTTTCTTCTTTTCTTTTCGTCAATTGGCCAATGAGAAAATTTACTATCATTTGTCTTCATTTTTTTATTACTGAAGGCTCTGCAATTTTATAATTTAATTTTCCTATCAGAGATGTTATTAAATTCATTCTAAATTCTTTTAAATTGAGTTTTTAACTTAGTTTGGCGCTACTTAAATATCAGAAACACAACAACATGGATGAGGCTAAATAATAATTTTTTGTCAATTTCCTAGTTCGTCTTGCAAAAGTGTAGGTGGATGCCCTGCGGTCTCCTAAATCAACATATCCCATGTGCTTGTGGTAATCTGCCACAATTTTTTGCTTGGAAGTGGTTAATTTTCTTTTTCTTTTCAGCAAAGGCACCATTAGATTTTTTTTGGGTTTCTATCAACAAAATTTTCTTCATCTAAATCTTTCATGAAATTCTCAATCTCTATTTCTGCGAGAAATTTCGGATTCATTCTAAAAATTCGAAGAAAAACAAGAAAATCCAATCGATCTTAGACAGCGAAAAATCATCCAATGGAGTATTTTTTCGAATTTGGTTGTTCTTGAGAGTCGCCAATGATAAGGAATTCGCGCACAACTGATAACGCTGGCGAAAAATATCCCCACCCAATTACGGACAATAGAAGCAAAGTCGTAAAAAGGGCAAAGGAAAGTTGTAAAAGGGTCTGCTGGAAAAAAAAGGGGGAAAGAACTGTCTATAGATAACTTGGTACAAATTTTTTTAGGTAAATCATACATTTATAATAATAGATAATAAGGAAAGGCTTGTATGTGTTGTAAATTTTTCAGTAAAAAATATTCAATAAAGGATAGATTAAATTGAAATTATAATTAAACTTTTTATGTGTTTATCACGTGTTTGTTTTGAATTTAATATATCGTAATTAATATACTTTATCATTATATAAAAAAAATTGTTTTTAAAAACGTTGGTTTTTATCTCGAATTATTAGTTTTTTGTTTGAAAATATCCCTTTTCCGCCAAAAGCTCCAAATTTCCGCCTGCTGTCAACACCTCCTAAATACTAGAAGGCCTTCGCGCTGATTAGTGATGTTACAACTAGTTGGGTAACTCTCGTATATGCGCCTACGGTACTGTTTCCATGCGTTTTTTAACATACTTTACTCCATTCTTTATAATTAAACTAAACATTCATATACAGCAAATAAAAAAATATCAATAAATTAATCAAAAAATTGTGTTTCATGTACATAGAGCATTTAAGTATAAATATAGTTTATTTTTTTAAAATAATAATCGCAAGTATGTGATCATCAATGTATTATTTACTTCAAACGTATTGCAATGAACATAAACACTTGCTACATTGCAACAAATAAGAATCTTTTATATATTTTTTTTTGTTCTTAGGAAAACAAAAAGTAAAATAAAAAATTAATCTTCTCTATTTTACTGTTAATTTATACATAAAACTATGCTAATTTCTTTATTATTATTATTTTCTTAGTTTTATTCAGAATAGTTTCAAAAAGAGAAATAAAATAAAAAATAGTTTTCAAAACAAATAATGCTACACAAATTTAAAAACAATAATATTATTGGCATCATACACAATCGCAAAATAAAAAATTACGATTAAATTAATTTTAAAAGATACTTTTAAGTAAATCATACATATATAAGTATAGATACATACATAAAAATAAATATATATACATGGGTCCATACATAAAAATAAAGTAATTTATTCAGTTAATAAAGTATGTAGTTTTCTTTTATTTGTTTCAACTTTTTTAATATCATTTCCCCCGTACATTAGTTATGTAATGCATTAGAAATAGTTTTCAAAACAAAAAATACAACACAAATTTAAAAACAATAACTTTATTGGTATCAAACACAATCACAAAATAAAAAAAAATGCCATTCAATAAATTTAAAAAAATATTTTTAGGTAAATCATAGATATATAATTATAGATAAATACATGAAAATAAATATATATATGCATCAAAAATTGGTCCATACAAAAAATAAAGCAAGTTATTTAGCTAATAAAGTATATGATTCTCTTTTCTTTGTTTCAACTTTTTTAATATCATTTTTTTCCTTACAGTAGTAATTTAATAATGCATTTGTAGAAGTGTGTATAATATGCTTTAAAACTAGCTCAGAAGCATGATCATTGTTCAAGGTTTATCATATAAAAAATTCATTTGAATTTATCAAGATAATCGATATATCTGAGGTAATTCGACGTTAATTATTTTGTGTAAGGAACATATTTTTATAATCTTTTGAAAGAAGTTTCTGAACAGTTACATAGTTGTAGAATACTGATGAGACAATATCTGGGATAGGACACAATAAACTTCCTCAGTCTATGATACGCATTAAATGATGGTTAGAATTTAGTTCAAATTTTATTGAGAATAATTGATTTGGAGCAAAGGTCGCATTTTTACTTTTTAAGTTTTGTTCTTGCACAAACACCAGCTAAATATATTAAAACACGCAGATAAGGTTGAGCATCGCAAATATCTTTTTCAGAAAGTGTTATATTAAAAAATCATGTAATATTAAAGAATCTAAACGACTTTCATAACACGAATATTCTAAATCAATGTTTTTTTTAACTTAAGTTGCCAAAAGTGTTCGAAATTAAAATTAGAGGTAAAAAATTTTGCATTCTTAGTTTAGCTTCCACTTCATAAAGCTGTCGAACTGATATTGAATATTGAGAACCTGAAATTATCTTATATTTCCCAAAACTACTTTCTGCATCTGCTTGGATTCCCATGAAGAAAATATTAACATTTTAATTCATTTATATACAATATTTTGACATTTCAAGTAAAGCATATGTTGCATGAATAAAAGCAAGACGTGTTTCTTTAATTAGGATTCCAATAGTACAATTTTTTTTCCTTCCATGAAACTAAGCAAATAAAATTTTGTATAAGAATTCACATCCTTTGTTATCTGGTGATAAAGTAATCGTTTGTTGATAAGGATCATCAGATGTTGTCCATTTACAATTATCTTAACATTAACAATTTTCCACCATCTACAAATTAAAGAAATAAAATTTGATGTTGTTTCATAACTTATTAGCTTATGTTGCTCTCCTAATTGTTGAAGCCCTTGAATAACAAAGTTATTGAATATCTTAAGCACAAGTTTCACATTTTGTTTTTCAAGATTTGAAGGACACAAAGCTTTTAAAATTAAACCATAAGCAAACTTTACAAAATTATTATTTTCGATATCATATCGTTACACACTTAAGTGTAGAGAAATTTGCTTCTAATAATGGAAACTTATTATGACCTTCAAAATCTGGAAAATAAAAACATTGCCCTGCATGTTTTTGTTTAATCCAATTGTTATGGATGTATTTGAATATGTGTTCTGAATCAATAACAAAAAATAAAGGATTAGAAGGAAGTTTGGAGAGAGGAATGACAACTCAAATGTCATCCTCGTCACTTGACCGAGGTTTAAAATTGCGAGGTCCATCGCTCACAGCCCTCGTGTTAATAAGCAAAAAATCAATCAAAGTATTTAATGAATTAAGGATTATTAATTTCTTATTTACATCAGTAATATTTGCTTATTCTTTGGAAACAGGCATCAATAAAAAAAAAAAGTATTTGTTTAAAATTCTAAACGAACTTTCTCTGGTACTGTGGTCTTACTCAGAAAGTGCTGTTCGTAGCTTATGGAAAGAAATATTTTTATATTTTAATATAAAAAGAAACCTGAAAAGTTAAAAACTAAACAAATGATAAAAGTTTCAAACCTGAAATAGATGCAAGCTTCCCTTTACTGTACGGAATTTTTTTTTTTTAATAAATATATTATGATAATAATATATATTTTCCAAATTTAACTATTTAGGCAATAAAACGAAAATAAGTGAACTATAAAAATTTATACTGAAAAATTTTTGTGGGGGGGAGAGCTTTTTTATAATTAAATACGACAGAAAAAGATCTACGGTTTTTCCTCAATTACTTATACTTCATTTCAGCTTGAATTTCTGCAAAAATGAGGAGTTACCCATAAGGTTTAAGTAAGTTTAATTTCGAAGGACAATTATGATTAATAGAATACATAGTTCAATCGCAATATGTCTATTTAGTAGAAATAAAATTTAAGTATACAGTTAGTTTTGTTTTGACATGATAAAATAATATTCAAATTTTGTTTTACAACATTTATACTGATTAAATGTATTTATGTAAGCTGTTAAATAATAATCATTTTATTGATTGCTTTTATAAATTAAATTTGAATATCTTCGAAAATATTACATGGCAACATTTCAGAGTGCTATCTCTGATAATTGTCTGACAGCTCTTCTCATTCTTTTTATTGTTTTACATTTTTATTCACTATAATTTTTCCTCCATTATTTATTTCTTGTTATTTTTTACTATTATTATTTTTCCTTATAAAATAAATAAAGTTTACATATTTAATCTTAAGCGCTTTTCATACTAAGAGAAAATAAACTTTAAATTCATACGCTCACATCCCCTTAAAAAAAGAGAGAGAGAGAGAGAAAGAGAGAGACATAACTCAAGTAATAGACAAAATAAATCTTTGGCTCTTTCAACTTTACAACTGTGAAACTCCATAATGTTCCCCCCCCCCCATTACCCCAATTGACCTTTGTACTTCGTATTGAATACTTCTAGGCAGACTCATTTATCGCTCGAGCTGGATATTCCAGCCAACAAAACATGCCAAATACCTCGGAATACTCAGCGCCATCTATGGGTGTTATTCAGAATTTTTTAATTCACCGAAATCGCTCTTAAAGCCTGCGACGAAATGAGATTGACTATTTTTGGAACTACTGTCATTACATTATCAAGAGATGTGAACCACTCTTAGCAAACAAGGCTTGTTGGTGAATGATGCAGGGGATTTCAAGAATCGAATGTCCTACGTCTGTTTGAAATAAACTTATGAAACCAGTTTTTTGCCCACCATACTTGGAGCATAATCTGTTGTTACTGAAACAATTTTTTTCAAATCAATTTTTTTCACAGCAAGCGAATATTTAACAGCTGTACAAATATCTGTGCCCTTTGTAGTTGTTAGCAACGATGTTATCGCAATTAATTCTTCCTTAATGTCGTTTCCCACGGAATATCGAGCAAAAACAGCTAAACGTGCAGATTTAGTGACGTCAGTGCTTTCGTCAATACATAGTGATATAAAAGGAGCGGAGTTAATGTCAATTTTTTGTTGATCTGCTACTTTTCCGACCAGTTTTAAGATTCTTTCTTTTATTGTGTTTCTAGATAGAAGAGTATCTTTGATGCGCTGAATTATCTTATCTTTATTATTGAAATCATCAAAAAGCGAGGGCGCACTTGCTAACCAGGCTTCCTTCAAAAACTCTCCCTCTTGAAAAGGTTTACTATGTCGAGCAATGACATTCACAGCCGAGTAACTTAACGCTCGTATGACAATTTTTACCAACATATTTAGTCATAGATGTCGACTGTTTATTTCTGTCTTTCATAGCCCTTGCAATTAATTCCTTTTGCTCTGGTTCAATTTTGTCACTAACGAATTTGTGATTAGTTTCAAAATGTCATTTTACAGACGATATTTTACATAACACTGTTCCAGAACATAAAGCACACACCGCATTGTCGCCTTTACTAATCATGCCATATTTCTGAGTTCACCAAGTTTGAAATTCTCTGATACACTTATTATCTTGCACCTTTTTTTTTGCTGAACTTATGTTAACAGTTAAAAATCGTAAATAAAAAACGAATAAACTTTAAAATACAGTTGTGTCAACGAAATTGACTATTATGCTATGCGTAAATAAACAATCCGTCATTAGCAATTGTAATCCACGATGTAACTTCAATAACAAACGAGTGCGCTTCCTGGCCACCGACCCCTCGCTCGAACACTCCGTGTTATGAAACTTGATGTTTGAGGGCTCCAGGGTTCCGGCGCAAGACGGGGAGAAAAAAAACATTTTTTTTTGTTTCTGTTGGAAGTGCAGTCGAAAGTTTTGTAATAGAATGATGTTTGTAACGAAAGTTTTGTAAAATAATGTAGATTCTAATAAGTATTATGCGCGTGTGTTATTTATTAAAATGTGAAAAAGACATTCATCTCGAAGTGTTGGATTTGTTTCGTCGATAAGATTGAAATAGAGAAATACTCCGTAGCGTAGGTTTTATCTCGTTCATCCGTAATATGCTTCATAGTAAACTTTGTGATCGGTGGCGTGCCCAAAATATCGTGTCGCGTGCTATCAGTGGCACGCGTGCCATTGGTTCGCCATCCCTGCCCTAGAACTATTAATACAGGAATTCCTCAGGGCTCGCATCTCGGTCCAGCCTTGTTTCAAATTTTCGTGAACGACATACCTGAACACGACAACACAATTCTCTGCATGTACGCAGACGATACAGCGATACTTGCAAAACACAGAAACAACAAAGTAATCGCACATCATATCAACAGACACATTTCAATACTAGAAGACTGGTTCTCCAAATGGAAAATAGCACTGAATGTTACAAAAACGGAGGCTGTCTTCTTCACTAAATCAACAAAGTCACCAATATCACAAATTTATATTCATAACAAACCAATTCCCTGGTCTCAAAAAGCCAAATACCTTGGCATTATCCTTGATAAAACACTCACTTTCAGACAACATATAACACAACTTCAAGATAAATTCCGACTTGCCGCGAATAAATTAATCCCAGTAATTTGTCGGAGTTCTACTTTGCCTATCAAATATAAATTGCTTGTCTTTACATTGTATCGGCGACCCATCATTACCTACGCTTGTCCAATTTGGAATCAGGCTGCTCAAATCCACCGCAATAAATTAGAAATTTTACAAAACAATATTTTAAGGATGATCGCACAAGCTAAATGGTTTATGCGAAATGATGATATCAGAGACTCCCTAAAATTCTACAAACTCCAAAATTATAATAATTTAATCACTGAAAAATTTAATAATACCCTTATCAACCACCCAAACCCTTTAATTCAGCAAATCAATCACTACATTCGTAATTACAGAACCCTAACAAGCTTAGATTAATTCTTATATATACTTCCTTAACTCACCATATCCTCAACCAATAGGAAAGCTTCCTCTCCCCCTTAGAGGAAAGAGGGAAGTTTCTCCTAACCAAGATAGAAGATTTCTCAGTACTCGAGTAGCTGCTCCCTGATTGGACAAGCGCTATCATAGCCCCACCCACCCCCACCTCACTGCTCACTCACTAAAGTTCATAGAATCTTAAACTCAATAAACTTTTATAACTTAATGCAATTAGTTGATAATATTTATATCATTTATTTATCTCATTAGTAACTACTTAAAACTGTGCAGCATCCATTTTTACCAGGGTATTGTAATAGCATGTAATCAGGTTCAACTCAGATGAGAGATATAGACCCATTCTGGGTTCGGCGCTCTATATAAACCTTCAATACGAGTTCAGAATACATTGCGGGGAAACTGAGTTCCTCTATCTCGGGGAGGTAGAGGAACTCAGTTTCCCCGCAATGTGGTGGGATACCATTGGGAAAATGGGTAAATTTCATTTCCCCGAATGTAGTGTAATTTTTTTTATTTCTTGGAGAGATGGGTTTGGATTGTTTTCAAAATTAATTTGGAATTTAGTTGTATGAAAATTTGTATATTCTTGGAGTTTAATAATATTAAGGGAGTTTCTGATGTCGTCGTTACGCATGAACCATCTGGCTCGTGCGATCATTCTTAAAATGCTATTTTGTAATATTTCAATTTTATTATGGTGGGTCTGAGCAGCTTGATTCCAGATTGGGCAGGCATAAGTCAGGATGGGTCGCAGAAATTGTGTATAGATAAGCATTTTATACTTTATAGATAATGTTGAATTCCGACGTATTAGGGGGATAAATTTTTTCACGGCAAGTCGGAATTTTTCATGAATATGTGAGATGTGTTGTGTTTAAACGTGAAACTTTTATCTAATACGACGCCAAGATATTTGGCTGATTGAGATCAAGGGATTTGTTTGTTTTCTATGAAAATGTTTGGTTTTAATGTTCTGGACGATTTTGCAAAGAACACGGCCTCCGTTTTTGAAACATTCAGGGCAATTTTCCATTTGGAGAACCAGTCTTCTTGGCTTGTAATATGTCTATTGATGTGGTGAGCGATGACTTTAGGATTTCTGTGTTTAGCAAGTATCGCTGTATCGTCTGCGTACATGCAGAGAATGGTGTTGTCATGTTTTGGGATATCGTTCACGAAACATTGGAATAGGGTTGGCCCAAGATGTGATCCTTGCGGAATACCTGAATTATCTTACTTTTTCGAAGATGTTGTAAAAGAAAACAGAAATCTTTTCGTGACCCCTTGCTGTGCTTAAGTTAACCACTTTAGGAACAACTTCACACAAGAAAGTAAAACGCTTGGAGGGTTAATCTTTGTATTTCTTGTATTCTTTTCTTCACAAACACCTTGTGTCTGTTCGAATTCCCATTGATCCAGAAGCGTGCTATTGACGAGTTAGTCCAATAAAATAGACTAATAGGGAGTTCAAGAGTAATTTCAATTTTATTTATGGCTTATTCTCGCTGACAAAAGTGCGCCCATGAGTTTCAATCTGGGGGTTGAAAGAGTTTTCAATGGAGCTACTCTACTTTTCGATGCTACAAAGCTTGAAATAATATTTCCATCATCCAATTTTATGCATAAATACGTAACAGTATCATATGCCTTCTTAGAGGCATTTGAAAAGCAATTCAATTGAATGGTAAATGCATTTTTAGGCGAAATTTAAAAATAATATCGAAAATACTCATTGGATCTCATTGCACCATTTATTCCAAGAAATTTCTAATTGTTTCGGCAATTGGTCATCTTAATCCAACCAGACTTCCTGAATTAAACATTTAACTCGAATAGAATAAGGACTTACGAAACCCTTTTGGTCAAATAATCGACTTGCTGCTTGTAACAAGTACCTTTTAGTATTATTTCTTTAGAAAAAAATGTTTCTAAATTTTTAGAAACAAAATAAAATGTATCTAGTCTTTTCATTCCACCCAACTCCAAAGATTTTAGATGCTATCAACTTCGTGTTCAGTGACTCTTCAAATTCATCTACTTCAAAATTTAATTTCTTGTCTTAGTTCGGGAGAGTTGGTTCTCTATTTTCGAAGATCCATGCTGGCATCCTTAAAAATCAGTATACTTTCTTCTCATGTTGCTGAAGCTTGTCGGACGTTGACCTGTCTAGTAAATCGTCCACGTACAATGACTGGTTTAGGAGCTTAAAGGTTAACGTAAATGTATCCATGTATTTTCTCGGAATGATGCTTTATCGTAGCCGCAAGAAGGAATGTACTCGATTTTATTCCAAACAAAACTAATCATACGAAAGATATTAAACTTTTTTGTTTTTTAAATCAGTTCTTGGATCTTCATACCAGAAAAATCTTGTGAAGCCCCTTTCGCTTTCATTTATTTCAATCATCAAAAAGGCCATTTTTATATCGGCCACAAATGCAATTGGGTTTGTTCGAAATTTGATCAAAAAAAGGAAGGTATTTGGTATAAAATTAAGTTACGTACTTAAAGTCTCACATCTAGAATATTTATTTTAACTGCATGGAATAAGTGCATTTCAAAGAGCATTATAAAAGGGAGGCTTCTGTGGAGTTAAATTTTTTTTTTCTTCTGATTTTTGTATTTTTAAATTTTTATTAAAGATCTGAAAACTCGCATCCGGCGCCCTAAATTGATCATAAAAATACTTTGAATAATCGGAGAAAAAAAGTAATTCGACAGAATCCTACCTTTTTTTTAATGCTTTTTTTAAGCACAGGAGAGGGAAAAAAAACCTAAAAATTATGTAAATTTAAATTTTTAGTCATTTTGTATCCCTGAAATTATAATAGTAATACTGTTAAAGGTTTTCTTAATATTCAATTAATCTGTGATATGATATTGTAAGTAGAAAGCATAAACGAGGATTTTGAAGGAATTATTATTTTTATTAATATTTACATGTGTTGGAATTTTATAATCATATTGCTATGGGAAAATGTTATTTCAATGTGTTTGTTTTGCATGTGTATTTTTATTGTTATTGTGCATCACTATTTATATTACATTTAAAACCCGAAAGTAACTATTTTATTTTAATTGACTCAACTGTATATACGTATTCAATAGATTACGCGCAAAACATTTTAACTATATTTACGAAGAAAGATTTTGAGAATAAGATTGGCACACATATTTTTAAATAAATTACCATTTTCGTATATTAGTGTATGCAATATATTTCATACATTAAGTGTATTGCCATTTTCATACACTAGAAACACATGCTTGTTGGATAACTTACGAAGAAAGAAAAAAAAGAAATTTGCTTTTTTTTAAAAAAATTATATATTTATAACGAAAGGAAAATTGTTCAGATTATTATAAAATTGAATTTATATCTACATATATTATTTGTGTGACCATTTAGTACTATTTTTTTCAAAACTCCTTTTGTAGGAATTGGATTGAAATATATCGTTTTTTTTATGATTAAATGAAGAATATAGAGAAAAAAAATATTCTGGTTCTTAGATATGTGAACAATTTTACATGAATAATACATTTTTCAAGAGCGAAAACATTATCTTACTGCATTGAAACAGTGTACGGAGTAGCCGAATAGTTATGCTCGCTATTTTGTGGCTAGCCATGTTTTAGTCGAGCCGAGTCCTATTTTCCTAGAACCGCCACCGTGTTTCAAATTTAAAAACAATAAATAGCTCTCATGTTTCTTCCTATTGCGACGCTAATAAATATTCAATCCTTACAAATTTTGTTTTCAGAATTCGACCTCGAATTAGCGAATATAAATTTTGTATTTTTTAGTACAAATATTTGACATGCATACTATTTATTCTTTTGATGGTACATTCTGTGTTTTATAAGCTTCTATCGTGAGTGTTTGATGTATATATGTGATATTAATGATACTGTAACGTGATTAACAGTACAAACTAAAACTATCATTACCTTAAATTTTTACAAGCCTTTGTTATAGATCAGAGGTTTTCAGCCTGGGTTCCGCGGAACATATGGAACTTTGGAACTTTGACAGGGGTTCGTAAATGATCACTATTTTCTTAATCAGTGCGCCAAAATTTTAGTAAAATTTTAATTTTTATACAAGTTTGTGTTATTAAATGCAGTTTGCTTATAAAAAATATGTATAAATATTTTTTGGATAAAACAAAATCTTAAATTTCATAAAATTCACGTGCTTCAAATACCTTAATCGAAACACATTAGGTCACATATTAGTCTTCATTATTTGGCTCAGTCAGTATTTCTCAAATTGAATATTGACCGGCACTCCATTGAAACTAAAATTTAGTCAAGTTCTTATTATGCATTTTTGGATTGACATTAGAGAAGAATATCCTGAGATTGCCAAAAGAGTTGTGAAACATCTAATGTCATTTGCTTCAACCTATGCACGCGAAATTTTTTCTCTTTGTACGCTGGGACAAAAATAAAATGCAGAAAACAGATTGGTTGTTGAACATGACATTAGGTTGCAGATTTCATCAATTATTCTACATGCTAAAATACTTTGAAATATAAAACAATCACAGCCAAGTTTTTAAAAATGTTCTTTGTTTTGAATTTGTTTTAATTTAAAATATTGTTGCTTTTATTTATTGATAGAATACATCTTAGAAAAAAAAAAAAAAAAAAAAAAAACGCCATTAGCTACCTTTCCATTCATTATCTTATTAAGAAGTTTATGTTGTGATAAAAAAAAGATGCAATAGTAATTTTGTAAATTTGAGTAGGATAAAGTTTTGATATCCAATTTTTTTTTGCACTTTGATCAAGAGGTTCCTTCAAGAAAACGGTAACAAAGAGTTCCGAAAGCGTAAAAGGTTGAATACCCCTTTTGTAGATAATTGTTTCATTAAAAACAAAAACTGAGTTATAGTAATGATTTTAAAACTTTTGCTTTCAATATGAGAGTAATCCAAATAAAATCTTGTAAAAAAAGTAAATGAACAGTGTATGTTTAGTGTGTGTGTATATATATATATTACAATTTGTGTCTTTTCGGTATGAAAATCAAACTCTTAATAAAAGCAAGTGTCTTGATATAAATTTTCTTTCCTATTTGGGCAATTAGAGTTGGACGCAAAATTATCAAAAAAATTCTAATAATTATTTCTGTTAATACAACCGCATACTGACATACATTAGAGCAATTTTTTTCTGACCAGGTATCAGCTTTTTAGCCATCCAAAAGGAATTTATTTTAGTTGAATCAATTTTGGTGAACCAGATGCTTTTCAATTTTTAATCGTTTGCTTCAAATTTAACTACATTTAGCTTAAATATATTCAATTTAATAATTTATCGTTTCCTTTAATTTTAATATCGGAAAAGCTAACTATTGTCCATTTCTCAATATTTCGTCTCCTTCTTTAATTCTTATATTTAATTGAGTAATTTAATTATAACAAAAAAAAAAAAAAATGCGCTTTTTTGGTGGCTAAATCTGTCCTTTGCATAGAACTTTTACTGTATAAAAATTTATTTTTATATAATTAATCAGCGTGCACAAAAATTGGAATATTTCTTATTCAGTATACGATGAAGATTTTTCTCTAGCATTGTCGATCTTTTATAAATCAAGTGATACGATTTTTAAAAACATGAAATAGAAACGAATTTTTTGAAATTAGAAGTTGTGAAATAAGGAGTAAAATAAAAGTTATCGAACTTGAAGAATGACTATTTTTGAAGCAATGAAAAAGCCAGTTTCTTCCTAGTTTGGGATAGCTTTCAAATACTTGAACACGGAAGGGCTCACGAGGGAAAGAAATCCATTGCAAGGGCGAGGAGTAACCATAAACTAGATTCCTTACCCTCACCCTCCCTACTGGAGGCATGTAAAAGGACGACACAATTCAAATTACTCTCGTTTTCTCTAGTTTTGAATGGGGCGGAAGATAGGAAGGGAAGAATCAAGGGCCGATTGCTGTTGGGGAGACAGTTACAACACTTCCTTCTCAGTTTATCTAGAGGAAATATTTATTACCCTCTGAAGTCATTGTCAAACTTCATGATAGCTGTCAAAACATAAATATTAAAAAATGGAAAAAATTAGAGCAAAATTGAAAAAATTATAAGCATCTAAGAAGTTCCCAATTTGATATCAAGCGAAATAATGAAAATTAAGAAAAATAAAGTTTGTAATTTCTCTTTTATAAGAGAACTATGTACTTCTGCTCCATATGACCAGTATTTTATGAGTACTTCGTATAGCGACTACTATTATATCGGGGAACTTTATCCTCTCGGGCTTCTATCCCCTGTGAAATGGCTATTAATATTTGGTGAACTGAATTGCGGTTTTACACTTGCCCAGAAGTTAAGGATTTATTAATGATAAGATATGTTAAAATTACTGTGCAATAGCTTTGTAAAAAGTTAAAGTTTAGAAAATACATTAAAATTAAAGTTTAATTATATTGCTTAAATATAATAGCTCTTTAATACATTAAAATTAAAGGGCTATTGTTAGTTGAATTATTATGTGTAATATTGGGAGGATTAGTCGGCTCAAACTGGTTCGAAGCTTCGACCATATTTGGTAGTACTGGGGGCTCCATCTATTGGTTTGAATTTGAGCTACAGATGTTCGCAAAAGTGAAATCTGCAGTTACTGGTCTGGTTGCTGGTATAGAGTTTCTTTCTTTGGTTTTCTTTGTGGTTTCGCCCTTTTTTGGTTTTCTTTTGGGAAATAGAGGACATCCTAGCCATGAAGCCATGTGTTCTTGATTGCAGTTAATGCAAACTGGTTTTTCAATTCGCTCTTTGATTTGGCATTCCCCGGTTCGATGGTTGGCTCCGCACTTCAGGCACCTTGTGTTCATCCGGCATTTCATGGATGAGTGGTGAAAATAATTGCAGTTATAACACTGCGAGGTGGTGTTCTTCTTAAAAGAGACTATTTTCACCATCATATGCATGACGGCTTGGATTTTGTAGATATCTAGTTCATCTTCAGTGCGTCTCACCTCGACCATGAAAATGGTGAGTGGGAGCTTGGTTTTGAGTTGTTTTAATTGGGCAACTTTTTGGACCTTTATCCCTTGGGCTTCGAGGTCCTCTTTTACGTCTTCTGGGTCGGCATGCGATGGTAAGCCTTTTTTGCATACCTTCAAAGGCCTTTCAGAAAGAGGTAGAATTACATAATACTCTGACTTCATATTTGACAATTGAGTAGTTATGCCTCTGTGCTCGTCTTCCGTTTCTGGATTTATTTTAATGTATTGTCCCGAGAGTTTGCAGGTGGCCTTTGGAAAGTTCCTATTTATCGCTTGTATGATGAGGTTGTAATTTTGCGTAAGCTTCAGCATGATTGGCTGGATTTTTGGAGGAGGTGGGGGGCAGGTCGGTGTCGGCTTCGTCTGGATCGCAGTCCGAGAGCGCGTCAAAGCTATTGCTAGTGTTTAAGTTATTAGTCTGAGAAATTAACTGTTTATTAATTTTAGTTGTTTTAGTGGGTTTTAGGAACCCTTCTTGGTCTATTGTTCGCTGAGCTTTAGGAGCTCTGCTGGTGCTGGGTATTGGCTCGTTAGGCTTATTTGCCTGGCTGATGTTACGATTCCACCATGCGTTTTCTTAAATTTTTTAAACTATTAGTATTTGAATTTAAATTTAAATCCTTGTGAAGTTTACAATTGCTTACTGGGCAGTGTGAGAAAGAATTCAGCTCACCTGTAAGCTTTTCTAAATCCTTGTAGATGGTTCCTTTTTCAGTTTGTAGATCTATGGCTGCACGAGGGTCCTTTTTCATCGGGTTCTTCCTCTCGACGTCGAACTGTGTGGTGACCGGGGATGACAGAATAGTCTCACTGTAGCTCATGCATGTCGTAAGAGGCGACTAAAATGGATACCCAGCGTCTGGGGGTATAGCCGGGCACCCTGCCCCTGGGGATTATATCAGGGGACCTCAGGGACTTGCCTTCTTCAGGTAAGTGCGGGCATCATGACCCCGAGGCACCTTAGTGATCTTTTTCTTTCCCATGGTGTTTATCGTCTTTGGTAAACACGGGTGACGCACCCCCGGGATACCCTAGCGATCCTTCTCTATTTTCGACCTTCCTTCTTGTCGATCACTTATCTTTTTTTCAACTTCACGTCTAGACCACAGTTTAATCTTGTTTGGCGCAGAATAGCCATATCTGGCTCTTGCGCCAATAAACTTTACATTCACTCACTCACATTCCTCTCGACGTCTATGAGCTCATTTATGTACTTCAATCGTGGTTTAAGCACGTTGATTTGATGAATTAAATGTTGGATTGTCTCGCAGACTTGGTTTTCGGTAGGTATTGGAGTATTGCTCTCAGGAGGTGCAATCTCCATCGGGTTCACAACCGCATCATCGGCCATGTTGGGTTTAGTTCGCTCCATGAAGTTCAGGCGTGCTCGCTCCTCGAAGTCCACACGTAGAATGAGTACTTCGTCCGCACTAAGTAACGCCCCCTCCTCTCAGTAGAGGGAGCATTCATCGACTCTTACTTTCGGAATCACTCGAAGGGAGCCTTAATTTTTTTTATCTGAGGTTTAAACTTGATATCTTCCGAGTTCCCAATAGTTAAAATATTTACTTAATGTTAATTTTTTTTAACTATTGGGAACTGGGAAAATATTAAGGAAAGATATAATTAATTTGAATGAATGCAATCGTTAAAATATGTACTTAATGTCGAAAATATTGTTATGGAAGAGTTTAATGATCTGAATTAATTCAGTTTATTGAAGAAAAAGTTAAATTGAAGTAGTGAAAGATCAGTGAGTGATAGCTTTTTCCCCGGTGAAGGAGTAGAGGAATACAGGGTACAGTTTCGTTGTCTAATTAGAAAGCCGTAGCTCAGTCTGGGTATGATTTCTGCGGGGTTCGGATTTGTTGGTTCGAAGATGGGTAGTGATCTGTTCTAGGGGTTTTCGTTGTATTAATGCTGCGCGCCGGTCAGCTGTTTTGTGAATTCAAACCTTTCTTTTAACCTGTATTCGGAAAGTTAGAATCAACTTTTAGTTTCTCAAAAGTAGAAGACGAGTGAAAAGTTGGCTCTAGTGACTGATTTTGAACATTACCAATTTCTTGAAAACATTTTTATAACTCTTACAACTTGTTCCTCAGCGCCATCTATGGGTGTTGATCAGTTTTTTCAATTTACCTAGAACCACTCTTATTTGTAATTAGCTTTATTAGCACGTATAACTGCCCTATATGGCTGATAAAATGTATTTTGCTTCAGATTTTCTTCATCAAATGGATTGCGTTCTTTGGATTTTTTCGGAAAGATAATTGCTCAGAATTAATCTCTATTCATCAAATAAGGAATAATCATTTTTGAAATGCGATCTCAATTTCATAAATGTTTTCTTTGCAACTTGTCCATTATTTTCTAATGCTTTCGTTATTTGGTTTCCAAGGAAATTTATCTTTGTACCGCTTATTTTGGTACGAAATCCCAGCCTGAAATTCAGACAATGTATCTGCATCAATATTTTTGTCGTTGGAAACCTCTGCCTCGATTCCCAAATTCTCTAAATTCTAAAATTCGCCAAGTTGCTTTGAAATGTTGGATTCGTTTGTAATAATACTCTTGGTAAAAAGTTTCTCGGTATTTGTGTTTCTCCCTTGTAAGGACCACCCAAACAACGTTTCGACCGTTACTAAATGTTTATTTAGTCGTGTAATTCGACCAGTATCAACCTCATATATAATAATAGTCCGCACCAAGATGAATTAATATTTCTTTATTGTTAATTCGTAACAATTGGCTAGTTGAACATTTCTTAAAATATTTGAATTTTTTCAATGTTTTTATCAAGGGTTGGCAAATGTGTGTCGAAATATATTCCGTCTCAACCGCTTCTATCTCGATTCATAAATTTGGATTATCTCTATTTTTTAATCTAATTTTGACTTCATTATGTGTTTTCATTTCAGTTTCCTTGACATCAAATGTGCTAATGGAAAAGCTTTCTTTTTTAGTAATTAGTAAGATAAATTTACCAGAAACAGTCTTTAAAACGTAATTTCTCTTAGTACCTGTGTCTAAGAAGGATCTAAAAATGTCCGGTTCATTTTAGTCATCAATTAAAAGCAGCGCATATTTGTTACAGTACATTGATTGCTTGTTTTAAACACTGCCGATACGACGCCGCTATCGGTTTCGCTCTACGGAATGAATCGTTATTCCGATTTCGAAAATATATTGAAATATGATGAGATTCTCTGCAAATGGAACTAAATCCATTTTAAAACATTCGGCTGCATGGTGATCAGAGGTTTCAAACACATAACATCATCCCCTTTTATTAATCTTTTTTTCCCCTTTCCTTAGTGTTAAACGTATAACAGGATTCTGATTCAGAATTTCTATTGCAAAACCAACATTTTCCATTTCCAGGCGTCACTGATTGCTGTACAGACATTGAAAATGAATTTTCTTTTTTCGGCGTTGGCTTACTGTTATGTCTAACGAAATGGTGGATTTTATTTTTTAATCTGTCTTGTGATGGGAAGGAATTGATGACTCGATACTTTATGACTATTAATTGGACATAATCTTTCTCGGCTTCGAATTTCGGAATTAAGAAACTTTGTAAAAGAGCACTTAAATCAAATCCCTTATGACATTTTGAATGCGATTAAATTGCAAAACATATTCTGAAGGAATTAATTAAAAAAAAAAAAAAATGGGTGATAAATATGAAGTGAGATTCATCTTTTATTACCAAGCTTTCAAGACTTCGTATCTGTGTTTATGCATTGTCATACAAATTTCGTAAACTCATATCATTAGTGTTTTTAACAGGCGTGAAATTTAATAAATCACTCAAATGAGCTTTAATCAACATATTTTTATTTCCGGGTCTGTCCTTCAAGATCTCTGTTGTAATTCTCATCAGAAATCGCAAATCCATTAATACATGCAAGTGCATTTCCACACAAATACAATTTCAAATAATTGAATTTATCAATCTTGCTTTGTTTCGCATTATTATGAACAGAGCTTTCAAATAAATTATAAAAATCGAACCATCCTGAATAATTTCCTAATTATTTCGTGATATGCAATTTTGGTAAATTTATATTTACATATTCAGAATTATCAGAATCAATTAATGGGTTATTTCTGGAAACTGCATCAACTTGGATAGAATTCGAATTCATTTTCTTAATTTTGGAGGGAAGTTTTGTTTTCCAGAAAATTATCTTTTCTTTATTTCTTCTAAAGCTTATATATCCTCAGGAATCGTATCAATAGTTAATATGTTTTCAATTTCGCTGTTTTTAAAGTTCAAATTAGTTTCCTTTTCTTTGTTCGGAGAATATTTCAAGCTAATCAACTGTTTCGCTTTCGCTATTGATCATTCCCTTAATTTTAGTAATCAATATTGAAAACATAGAACGTACATTTCTTTTTTAATTTTGAAAGATCTTCAGACATTTTCGATTTTCTATCCTTATATCGTTTTGCTATCCTTCGTTTTTCTATCTCTCTGATTGAATTTCGCATCGAGGTGAAGGTACAGTGCTTATTAAAAACTATCCCTCACCATTTAATCTTTAAATATACTTCTAATTCGGAAAACACTATCCTATTAAAAACAAGAAACAACCGTATTATAATAATATTCATTATTTATCCTCAAAATTTAATCATTCCAACCGAATTTGAAAATATCCTCTTAAATAATAATACGTGTTTCCTATTTGGAGGTTTCAATGTCCCACTCTGGGGGGAATGAAGGAAGATCAAACAGATCTGGCGGGTCCATTCACGATCTGATGGCTACAAACTATTTCATTTTTGCCGCCTCCGATTCACTCACCCTCCTCTTCCCCTACAATAGCCAAGCTAATAGTATAATAGATTTTGCAATTCTTAAAAATATTCAAAATCGTGACAGCGGCAGCGTTAACGATCTCTGTAGCGATCACATCCCAATTTTTGGAATCTTAGATAACATCCTATTCTCCCCTCATCCCTCCAATCCCTTACCACCAAAACGGCCACTTTTTAGAGACACCATTTCCCAATTAATCTCTGTAAACCCAACTATCAACAATATTGCAGAAATCGACGAAGCTATCAACAATTGATCTGCCAAAATTCAGAACGCCATCAAAACATCCACCATCACTAAATTTATTATAACTCCCCACTTTAAAACTGTTTCACATTAGAAATTGATCTCGCGGTAGCCTAGTGGTCATGGCTTCGGATTCGTGGCCGACTGTTTTCGTTCAGTCGCGGATTCGATCCTTGGCCGCTGAAGACCCGCCGTGTAGCCGGGGCTCATGCTCGTTAAATCTGTCGGGGCCCAAAATTCTCCCGTTGGCGTGGTGTGGATGTTAGGAGAGGGGGGTGCCAGCTCAGGTGTCGTCCTCGTCACTTGACCGTGGCTCAAAATTACGAGGTCCGTCGCCAATAGCCCTCGTGTTGCTTCTAGTGCGACGTTAATATAAACTAAACTAAACTAATCACATCAGAAATCTTATAAAAAAAAAAAAAAAAAAACTCGACAACACAAAATGTGGCAGATATTTTGCTACCCTCCCTTCAAAACCAAACTAAATAGAATTCGATATCAAATTCGCGATGAAATTCTAAAACTTTAAATGGGAATCCTTTCTAAAAGAACTAAACACAGACGGCAATGTTTTATTCGACATGAATGGGAAATGTATCAAAAAATTTCAACATGTTCCGCGGCCCCCCCCCCCCAATGGTAACAATTGAATGGTCTACTCTGAAAAGGAAAAGGATGATTTGTTTGCTCTTTCCCTTGAATCTCCCTTTCAAGAAAACGCTCCATACGGTAATACCCATATTGAACGCACAAAAGCATTAGCCAACAATTTTTTTTTATCTACACTCCAGAATCTAGATCACTCTCCACCCCTCACCTCACCTCTCCTTTCGAAATTATTCAAATTATTAAAAACTTAAAAAAGTGTAAAGCTCTAAGCAAGGATGGTATTTATAACTTGGCTTTTAAATTTCTTCTTTTGAATGCACAAATACTCATCTAACCAAAATCAATTCTCCTACTTTCCTATTAAATGGATAAACGCCATGATTATACTCTTTCCTAAACCAGGACTTAATCACGCCCTTCCCATTAACTACCGACCAATCAGCTAGCTTATTTCTATTTCCAAAATCTCTCTGAAAATTCTTTCCAGGATTCTTGATTTCACACTACAAAATAATATTCTACCTGATGCTCATTCAGGCTGTAGAAATAAACACGGTACAGTCCATAAATTCCTTCGAGTGGTTAACATGGTCACAGAATTATATAACAATTAACAAATGCAATAGGAATCTCTAGATATCCAAAAAGCGTTCGACAGATTTTGGCATAGTGGACTGATTTTAAAACTAATTAATTTTAACTCCCCCCATATCTTATTTTAATCATCAATTCTCTTCTTAAAAACAGAACTTTCCTTGTCAAAATTAACAAGGAATTCGCTTACACAGGTAGAATAATTGCAGGATGTCCTCAGGGCTCAGGTTGACCTTTCTTCCTCCCTCTACACCCTCCATAC
This sequence comes from Nephila pilipes, assembly GCA_019974015.1. Taxonomy (NCBI): domain Eukaryota; kingdom Metazoa; phylum Arthropoda; class Arachnida; order Araneae; family Nephilidae; genus Nephila; species Nephila pilipes. The sequence continues at coordinate 24,024 of BMAW01035067.1, read as the reverse complement.
TTTTGATTTTCCTCAAACTAACCTTTCCAGCTTCTGTCTCTCTTCCGACGTCTCCGCTATCCTCTTCCAATCCAATATTCTTAATATAACTCGGAAAAAAACTTCAAATTCACCTCAAAAAAATTGAAAACTGGTTCTCCCTTTGGCGCATCGCCATCAGAAACTAAAGATCTGGTTTTTCGAAAACTAACCGCCTCCTCTTTCTAAACAGCTTAAACTCTTCAACAACAATATTAGTTGGAGATCCGAAGTGAAGTACCTCGATTTCATCCTGGATCCCAAAGTAACCTTTTAAAACCATATAAAAAATATCTCTGAAAAATGTTGGGGCAAAATTTAATAATTGCATTCTTCTAATTGGCCGCCGCTCCTGTCTCTCCCATCGCAATAAAGTTCTATTCGAGCCAGTTATCAGATCAATAATTTTATATGGTTCCTCCGTCTGGGGCCACGCAGCCAATTCACGCATTAAAAAACTATTCTTCGAAATAAATTGCTTAGAATAATTGTCAACGCGTCCTGATATGTTCGTAACTCTTATGATTCATAATAACCTTAAAACTCTCCTTATCTAAACACACATAGCTTTCCTAGCGCGAATATTTTTTAATAATAATTTAAATCTTCTCGATAACCCATTAATTAAAGCTCAAATTTTTTAAACTCATAATTGCGGTTTTCACCCATTTCCATACGAATTTTTGCCGAAATTATTTTAATTTATACCCCCCTCCCCCAACGCAACACAAAAACCTCATTCTTTACCCATTTCTCACTCTTGCTACAGTTAATTCCATCCATTCAGCTCAACCAGTGGTGGCGTTCAGGTACCATCTGAGCGACCAATCGTAATTCAATTCTCTTGGTATCTCAAAGCTATCACCATTTTTCTGTGACTGGAAACGCACTTTTTGCGTAATTATCTTGCTTCCAATTTCATTTTTACCGTTCTCAAAATAGAACCGTTCAATATTACTGCTCCTCCTTTTTTTTTTTTTTTTTTTTTTTTATCTTTCTCTTTTTTTTTTAAACTTCATCTCGAAAATTAAACGTTTTATCACTCTTTAAACTCATACTCACAGCCTGATATTCCACTGCCAAGAGAAAGAGAGAAACAAATACATCTTTGATGGTTAAAAAAAAAAAAAAAAACTGCTTTTTAAATCTTCACAAAAATTAAATTGTTTTTCTTTTAACTACCACTATTTTTTTTCTGTCTCTTTCTTAATATGAATACTTCTTGTTTCGGCACACTGTAAACTGTTTATTCCTGCCCTGGCTAGCACTCAATTATCTGAGTGCTGCTGCTTTTGAGTACTTGACTAGAGTCATTTTCACTCATTTATTCATCTGATTCGTTGTAACGTAACATTTCTGTTCGGAATTTTGTGCTGAGAGATCGCATTTTGTTTGCGCTTCGCTTTTGATTATTTGGTTTTTTTCTTCTTCCTTACTCCATTATATATCACTTGGTATTACCAGAATTTATATTCTGCTCCCCTGTCTGCTAAAAATAAATAGTTAGTGAGGGAATTAAAATCCTGACTGCATAAACCGTTTCCGACTAGGACCAAAATACTGACAATGGCTGATGGCACACATGGATACGACATCAACTCCTCATAAAGTAAGTGCTAGTCTGGGTGAATCTACTCCCTTCTCAACAGAGTATTGCGAATATCTCATAAATTTAATTGATCAAAATCACTATCAGTGTTTTTCTTTTTTAATAGATGAAAAAAAAATCATCGAATATCAAACGACTTCCCCTTTCCGAAATACAATTATAAAAATCTACTCAGAGTTCATCATATCCTTCACCCCCAAAAATGCAATTCGAACTGTTTAAGGAATAGTTTGAAACAATTTTTGATCTGCATTCAAACTGTCACTACTTAAGAAACCGACGAAGGATTTGTCACTCCAAAACATCGTAAAAAAATTAAATTAAGGTATACGAACACGTTGAAATGGTCAATTTTCGAAAAAAATCACATTTTCAGTTTTTTGTTTTCTTGAATAAAGCATTTATTTAGCTTTATAAAACTGTTTTTATTTTGTTTCTACGTCACTTAAAAGCCAAGATATTAAAGAATTAGTAAAGCTCAAAAAACCGGATGTGGGTATTTAAATGACCGGAAGTCAGCATTTAAATGCCCTTTAAAGATGTCAAACAGAATTAAAATATCATATTTATTTTTAATATAAATTTAGAAAACATTTGATGCAATATTTAAAATAATTAAGCATTGTGCTAGTGTCTGACGACGTAGAATTTAAGGAAATCTGGCAATAATTGTTTTATTTACATACAGCTTGATTTGTTGACAACTGTGCTTGTGTAGTTGCATAACAAAACTTATTACTTTTTATTTGAAACAATACTGAATTTTCTTTCTGGTATTAGTATTTTTACAGCTATGGGAAATAACAGAAATAAAAGTTATTCTCGTAAAAGACAGTTCAAAGGAAATAGGTACTCTAATAAAGTTCCAGTTCCAGAGAATGAAAAAATTAGTAAAGATGTAGATATTTCAACTGCCAGTGAAACAAAATTGATGAATTCTTTCAAACCTTCAGATGTTACTGAAAATGATGAAAAAAAAATGTTATTTTTAACTTAGGAATTTTCAGTCATGTAATTTCTTTATTATGTTGTCCTGTATGTTTTAAAAGAAGTATTAATGTAATGCAAGAATCTGTTTTTGGATTAGCCATGAACATGACTTTAAAATGTGAAAACTGTGACTATTCCTTCTCTTTTTGTTCATCTGATAAAATAAACAAATTGCATAATATTAATCTTGCATTTGTTTTTGGTATGAGAGTCATTGGCAAAGGATATTCTGCGGCCAAAAAACTTTATTCCGCCATCAATATAAATGTTCCTTCAAAGACAGCATTTGGTTTCCTTGAGAAAAAACTTGAAGTTGCTGCTAGCTACGTAGCGTGTAATACTATGAATGAAGCTGCTTTGGAAATTAGAGGTAATGAAAATGATTCTGAATTATCTCCATGTGGTGTGTCGGTTGATGGAACTTGGCAACACAGAGGATATTCATCCTTGAATGGATGTGTCTCTGTTATTTCAATAGATACAGGGAAGGTATTGGACATTGAATTCATGTCTAAAGTATGTAGACTTTGCGATTCAAAAAATGAAGGATTAAACACCATTCATAACTGTGCAAAGCATACAGGATCATCTGGTGCTATGGAACCTGTTGGTGTATATCGCCTTTTTGAACGTTCGGTTGAAATGAGGAAATTACAATATGTAAGCTTTTTTGGAGATGGTGACTCCAAAGCGTATGATGCTGTGAAAAATATTTATGGCCAGAATACCGTTACAAAATATGAATGTATAGGACATATACAAAAACGTGTTGGAACAAGATTAAGAAAATTGAAATCAACACGAAAAGGGCTTGGAGGACGGGGAAAACTGACAGATGCCTTCATCGATAAGTTGCAAAATTATTGTGGCATAGCTATCCGTGACAATGTGAATAATTTAGAAGGTATGCAACGTGCAGTAATTGCAGCATTTTTTCACTGTTGTTCAAATGCAAAACAACCAATGCACGGCCAATGCCCTGTTGGACCGGATAGCTGGTGCAAATATCAACGAGCTGTATCACTCAATAAACAAATCTATAAGGACAAGTCTAAAGGACTTCCACAAAATCTGGTTAACATTATAAAACCAATATATATGAAATTATGCGACAAAAGCCTATTGGAGAAATGCTTACCAGGAAAAACTCAAAATGCAAATGAGTGCTTCAATGGAATTTTGTGGAAATTCATTCCAAAAGACGTCTTTGTTGCATTACCAACACTGCGATTAGGAGGATATATGGCAGTAATTCAATTTAATAAGAGATTTCAAGGATTATTGGATGTATTGAAACATTTCAATGTGCCTATTGGTGCATTTACATTAAAAGGTTTTGCAGAGCTGGATGAAGTTCGAGTCACAGAATCTAAACGACATTCCTTTTCAACGGTAAAAGTTGCCAGAAAAAAAAATAGGTTAGCTAAAAATCCTTAAACATTCTTCAACGGTAAAAGTTGAAAAAATAGGTTAGCTAAAGAAAAGATCTGAGTTAAAATGAGCAACAAGAAGAGGTTATCTAAACGGTGATTTAAGTAAGTGATTATGTATTATATAAAATATGATAAATTTATAAAATACATTTTCTCAAATCAGTTTTTCGCATTTCATCTGCGTTTCGTAAACTTCCTAGCGTCTACGCGTTGCATCTGGTTGGAACAAATAGGCAAAAGCCCTTTCTTAATACAAGTTTCTAAAAAAAACCCAAAATGCATATCGACCGATAAACGTTTTTATAAACATATCGATATGCTTTATATTATAATAAATAATAATAATAATGACCATATCGGATGCCAAAATAAATAGTTCCTCTAAAAAACGAGAAATCGTAAACCTCCTACTTTCATCCTTTTCCAGCGATATCCTGAATTTTTCAAAATATAGCACCAAAATAAAACCATGTGTATCATTAAATATATCAGTACTCATATTTCTATCGGGTTTTAATTTCAAAAAAAATATGAAATTTTTTTTTAATACCATCGATTTTCGGCCTCTAAGTAGTCAGTGTTATTTAGCAGACTCACAGCCCGGCGGTTTTCGTCGAGTCGTAGTTTCAAACCTTGATGCCATTGTGAGGGTATGCAATATTAATCTGTCGAGCTCAAACTCCTTCGTTGGCGTGATGGTGGAAGTTTTGGAAAGGAGGTGCCAGCTCAGGTATGCTGTCACTTGGACGGGAGTTCAAAATTACAAAGGTCAAATCATAATAGCCCTTGTATTGCATCTATTACTGTTAGTATTGAAATTTTCTTGTAATAATAATAGAGCAAAACGTAGTTAATAATGAGCTGTTAGTAGTCTAATTTATACTATAAGCAATATTGATTCTATAAGGATTTTGAGATCACAGTAGAAATGCATATTTTAGTGATAGATGAGTAGATATTCTTATATTAGATGAATGATTGGATGAAATTAATACAGATGCTTCTAATTGCTGATGAAAATTTGAATGAACGAGGATGAACCTTTTGGAGAGGACTAATTTAGCACTTAATATGTTTTTTTTTTTAGAAAACTATTATTCATTTTTCCATATAAATACTTTTAATTGTGAAAACTAAAGTACTTTGCTGCATGCATGCCATCTGTGAATGTTGTGTTACCCAATGGTATACAAGATTATGTATTCTTAAAAGGTTTATTTTCGAACTGTAAAGTCTTTGGCTGCATGAATGTTAGAGGATATGACCT
>BMAW01035067.1:0-14656 GCA_019974015.1 Nephila pilipes | reverse complement strand
TATATATATATATATATATATATATATATATATATATATATATATATATATATATATATATATATAAAAGCGAAATACCACTGATTGACTCATCACGAGATCTCTAAGACTATACAACCGATTGACTTGAAATTTAGCACAGTTACTCCGTTTGCAATGTAGACGCTCACTAAGAACGGATTTTACGGAAGTCTTATCCAAAATGTAATTTTCATCTGTTAATCTACTCTTATCCATCGGTTATGTTATTTTTGGTAACTTTATCGCCAAAAATGAAATGACCGACGCCAAACGGAATATATTTTTTTTATATGTATACCGTGTATTGTCACCAATTAAGTTTACTTGGTGAGATTTGCGCTTGCTAAATGGTAAAATAACAAATAACAGGTCAATTGAAAAGTCCCCGGCCTGACACATAGATGGCGCTACTAGAATTAAATCCATATGTGTTTTAGTTAGCCCTGACCCTCAAAAGATGCGTGTATAAATTTGACAGCTGTCGGATCATTAGTTTGTGAATTATAGCATTTTGAGTGAAGCAACTTTTGTTATTGTGAAAAAAATGGATAAAAAGGAATTTCGCGTGTTGATAAAATATTGCTTTTTGAAGGGAAAAAGTACAGTTGAAGCAAAAACTTGGCTTGATGCCGAATTTCTGGACACTGCTCCAGGAAAATCAACCATCAGGGATTGGTATGCTAAGTTTAGACGTGGTGAAATGAGCACGGTGAACGCAGTGGACGCCCAAAAGAGGTTGTTACCGACGAAAATATTAAAAAAATCCACAAAATGATTTTGAATGACCGTAAATTGAAATGGAATGAAATAGCAGACACTCTAAAGATATCAACTGAAAGTGTACATCATATCATTCACGAATATTTGGGTATGAGAAAGCTCTGTGCAAAGTGGTTGCCGCGCGAGCTCACTTTTGACCAAAAACAACGACGAGTTGATGATTCGGAGCAGTGTGTGAAGATGATCAAGCGTAATAAACCCGAGTTTTTGCGTCGATATGGGACAATGAATGGAGCATGGCTCCATCATTTCACTCCGAAGTCCAATCGACAGTCATCCGAGTGGACTGCACACGGTGAACCCGCTCCAAAGCGTGGGAAAACGCAACAGTCGGTTGGCAAGGTTATGGCGTCTGTATTTTGGAATGCGCATGGAATAATTTTCATTGACTACCTTGAAAAAGGAAGGACCATCAACAGCGACTATTACATAGCGTCATTGGACCGTTTGAAGGACGAAATCGCCGAAAAACGGCCGCATTTGAAGAAAAAGGAAGTGCTGCTTCACCAAGACAATGCACCGTGTCACAAGTCAGTGAAAACGATGGCAAAAATCCATGAATTGGGCTTCGAATTGCTTCCTCATCCACCGTATTCTCCAGATCTGGCCCCCAGCGACTATTTCCTGTTCTCAGATCTCAAAAGAATGCTCGCTGGGAAGAAATTTTCGTCAAAAGAAGAGGTGATCGCTGAAACTGAGGCCTTTTTTGAAGCAAAGGACAGATCGTACTACAAAAATGGTATCGAAAAGTTGGAGGGTCGCTATAATCAGTGTATCACCCTTGTATGGAATTATGTTGAATAAAAAAAAACTAGCTTTGCCAAAAAAAAAAAATGTATTTTACTATGGTAGGCCGTGGACTTTTGAATTGACCTGTTAATTTAATATTGAAGCGCTGATGGAGGATTGGTAAGATTTTGACGAAAGGGCTCTTTATGTGAAATTTCGTGCATGTCGAAAATATTAAACGTACATATTTAGTGATAGAAATAAATGAGTTTGGAATCCCACGGTTGGTGAGAGTGTAGTTTAGCTCCAAAATATAGCTGGATTTTGAAAAATACTAAAGTCGCGACTTCTTACGGAGTAGCGCACACGATAGACAATTTTCGTTTACTGGAGAACCTTGCTACATGCATGAACGAACTTAAGACGCTATGACATACGTTAGACGTTTTGGATGTCCCGACATTCACGACTTTTTTTTTAGGATTGCAGTTTCTTGCAAGACTAAATGGTCAGAAATCAAAGATCTTTTGAGGCAAAACAAATTCTTATAATAGTCAAGATGTCATTGCGAGGTATTTCACTTGAAAGTTAAGCACATGATGAATCTTCTGACAAAAGGTTGTATCTTTGGCAAAACTAGGTGTAACATGTATACGGTGGAAGGAGTTTTATTCAAATTATATGTATATGGGGTGACTTTTTACTAAAACATTATATTTTTTCTCATATATTTGAAAGTCGTGGATAACCATTATTACAGACAATAAATATTTCTTAAAATTTTAAATTTAAATTAATATTGTCGTTTAAAAATTGAAAATTTCCTTGATATTTAACGCATAGGTTCCAAAATATAATATTATCGTCTGCCCAGCGAAGCGGGTGGGTATCAGCTAGTATATATATATATATATATATATATATATATATATATATATATATATATATATATAATTGATTTCTTTTTTTTTTAAAAAAAAATTCCATCTAATACTGTTAATTGTGTTTAAAATTAGAGAATTTCACTCGCTTACGAATTTGTCTCTTATTCATATATTTATTTATAAACTTGCAAACGATTAATTTAGATAAATTTATTTTCTACCTGTAAAACGAAACGTAATTTGTTAGCTGTTACACTTTCTGTTTTATAATCTTAATTTCTGATCATAGACAACAAGTCGCAGACGAAGTTTTCTACTCATTCTGACTTTTGCGATAATATTCCTTTTTGAACTTTTGATGTTTATTGCTCATTCTAGTTATCTTTTACTTCCATTAGTTTGTCTACGATCGTCTGAATGATTTCCAGACTTACCAATGAAACTATTCCTTTTGTCGCCTAAATTCTATTCCTATCACAACTTTAATCGTCTTCTATTTCATGTAAACCATACATAAAGATAACCATTTCTTAGCAATGTATTGTATAATTAAAACTATTTCAACGGTGGTGGCCTTATCAGTTTTACATTTTTCTACTATACTGCATTTTTTAAGGAATTAGATAAACATTGGCGAGAACTTACCCGATCGATATATAAGAACTGTCACCCCGACATGCATACCAAACGATAAGGTAAACGCTGGTTTTCCTATTGATTGATAAACATTGCTATATACTTCTCTATAAAGATTTTTACATTGCTAGTTGATGTCTTAAATCGGCTGAAAAAAAAGTTACAGAAACCTATTTAAAAATATTGTCATCATTTGAAGAATTCGAGGGAAGAGGAAGTGAATAGAGTTTGGATGAAATTCTACATTTGGAAGTAAATCATGTGTCTATCTACCACAAGCAGCCTCTTGATGCATACCTTTGCCAAAAATTATAGAGAAGAAAAGAGCTATAATAAATATCAAAAACAGTGATGAAAAATGTTTTTTGTGGTGTGTTTTTAGCCGCGGTTCATTCTGTGAACGTCCATGCCGAGAGAATTAATAGTTATCTTTCTTTCGAAAAAGAAATTAACTGTAAGGATATTGATTTTCCCACACCCGTATCACAAATAGATAAATTTGAAACAAATAATATATCAATAAATGTTTTCGGCTTTGAAGGAAAATATTTCCTCTAAAAATTACGTTTACCAGAAGAAACAAAGACATAAATTTATTACTTATTTCTGAAGGAAGCAAGAAACATTACACTCTAATAACTAATATGAGTGGCTTACTAAATCATTTATCAAATAATGAACACAAAGTGGCTTTTTTTTTTGCGATTATTGTCGTCTTCGATTTCTTAACGAAGAGTTATTGAATCAACACAAAGCAGGTTGTCAAAATCATAATTCGCAAAAAATAAAAATGCCGACACAAGAGGAAAAATGGCTTGAATTTAACAATAATAAATTCAAGCTATCTGTACCATATGTGATTTACGCCGCCGTGGAATGTATCCTAAAAAAGATGAGTTCTTGCGAACAAAATCCCAAAATTTCATCTACTGAATCAATAGCGAAGCATGTTCCATACGGTTTTACGTATGCTGTTGTAGGACCAGATGGAATGATAGTCAAACTTCCTACAGGTTTTAGAAGAAAAAATGCCATTGATGAATTTCTTAGAAAACTCTTAGACGAAGAAAAATTAATTCTTGATATCCTGCATTATGTTAAGCCTATGGTTTTCTCTCCGACAGATGAAGAAAATTATAAATCTTCGACACAATGCAGTATCTGTGAAAAACCTCTCAATGGGGATGCCGAAGGGACCACGATCACCTAACTGGAGCTTATAGGGGAGCGGCACACTATAGCTGCAATTTCAATTTTAAATTAGCAACTCTCATTCCTGTCGTAATTCATAATTTGCGAAATTACGATGGACATTTTTTAATCCAAAGAATTTGTAAATTCAAAGAAAAGAGAATTCAATGCATTCCCGAAAATAGCGAAATTTCGAGAATGCATTGATCGTTTATTTCGTTTACTTTCACCTTATTTTTTGGATTCTTTTCAATTTTTAAAAACTTCTCTAGAGAAACTTTCCCAAAACTCAAAGCCTTGCCATTTTCATCTTTGCAATAGATATTTTGGAAGTAATGCACAATTTATAACTAGAAAAGGTTGCTATCCATATGAATATTTTGATTCCTTTTATAAATTTTATGAAACACAGCTCCCTCCTCGAACAGCTTTTTTCAACAGTCTAACTAATGAAAAAGTATCCAAAAAAGATTACGAATATGCGCACCATTTATGGAATATATTTCAAATGCGTACATTGGGAGATTACCATGATTTATATGTAACCGTAAATATGTTATTACTTGCAGACATATTTGAAAACTTTAGAACTCTATGCTAGAATTACTACAAAATTGATCCTTGTCATACATATATGGCTCCTGGTATGACATGGCAAGCATATCTTAAAATGACAAAAGTACGATTGGAACTTTTAACTGATATAGACATGCATTTATTCATCGAAAAAGGAATTCGCGGAGGTGTCGCGATGATTAGTCATCGCTATATAAAGCTAATAATGTTTATTTACCAACCTATGATTCAAGCTTACCTAGTGGTTACATTATATATTTAGACGCAAACAATCTATATGGTTGGGCAATGTCACAAAATTTGCCTACACACGACTTTTCCTGGACTGATGAATACGTTAACTTCATGGATGTACCAGACATTCGGATATAGGTTATATATTTGAAGTTGACTTAGAATATCCAGATTAATTGCACGATTTGCATAATTGCTATCCATTAGCACCAGAAAAAATTGTAAGTGTCTCTGAATGTTCCCCCTATACTAAAAATATTGCTAAAGAGTTAAATATTTTAAAATCGAAATCTGTTGAAAAATTGATTCCTAACTTAAGAAATAAAACTAAATATGTTGTACATTATAGAAATTTGAAGTTATATGTACAATTAGGCTTAAAGGTTACAAAAATACATAAAATTCTAAAATTCAAACAAAGTCCTTAGTTAAAAAATTATATTGATTTTAATACTGAACATTGAAAACGAGCAAATAATTTTGAAAGAGATCTGTTTAAACTTTTAAACAATGCCGTGTTTGATAAAACAATGGAAAATTTACGCAATTGAGTTAAGGTTGATTTAGTGAGTAATAAAAAAAAGGCTAAGAAATTGATAGCATCTCCAGCATTTCATGCTTATAAAATAATTAATAACGACTTTGTATCTATTCAAAGAAAACTTACTTCTCTTTTGTTGAACAGACCTATATATGTTGGTTTTTCAATTTTAGACATTTCCAAAATTTCAATGTACAACTTTCATTATAATTATGTCAAAAGGATGTATGTAAATCGTGCAAAATTATTATTTACAGATAAAAAATGAAGCAAAAGGGGGGCATAGATCTATTTTAAAAAGTAAAATTTCTCATGAAGACTATAAAAATTGTCTCCTAAATAGATATAGGAGCCGTGAAGAGTTCAAATCTATTAATAGTTCTGTACATCAAAACATACCGTAAAAAGTAAAAAAAAAAAAAAAAAAAAAATCACTTTGCCCCTTCGATTATGAAAGATGTATTCTTGAAAATAGTATTTCAACTTTAGCTTTAGGTAACTATCATAAAAATGAAAGTTAATATTTTATATAAATGAGAATTTATTTATACAGTATTTTCTTATAGATATATTAATTCTGTATGTATGACCTTTCATGTTTCACTGTATATTTTTCCTCTTCATTTTATGCATACGCTTTTTGACTGTATTTAATATTTATTGAATATTATTGCTTATTTCAATGCTTCTTGTATAATGCTTTTTAAAAATATATGATTAAATTAAGTTTTCTGTCAGCATATTGTTCTATAAAAGGAAAGTTATATATTATTTATTTTTGTATGTTAGAAATTAAGAGAAAGGAATTCCATTTTATAGACTTGATATTTAAAACTTATTGAGATAATAAACAGTTTAAAAACTATAAATAATGTATTCTTTCTTAGTATGTTTTCATTTACAATGGAGTTTCCAAACCTTAAGCATCCATTTTCTATGATGATATGTGGGCCTTCTAATTCTTTAAAAATTATCTTTGTTTAAACGAATTTTAGAAACAAAATGAATCAAACCTTTTCCTCCGAAAATTATTTGGTGTAATGGAGTTTCTCAGAAATTGTTTGATAAAATGTCTGGTATAGAATTTCATGAAGGCATGCCTTCTGACGTAGAAAATATTACTACTAATACTCTCATAAAATAGACAGGGCCGCGGTAGCCTAGTGGTCAAAGTCGTGGACTAGCGGCCTGCGGTTTTCGTTCAGTCGCGGGTTCGATCCTTTCCCGCCAAAGGCCCGCCGTGTAGCCGGGGCTGATGCACGCTAAATCTGTTTGGGGCCCAAAGTCCTCCCGTTGGCGTGGTGTGGATGTTAGGAGAGGGGGGTGCCAGCTCAGGTGTCATCCTCGTCACTTGACCGTGGTTTAAAATTACGAGGTCCGTCGCCAATAGCCCTCGTGTTGCTTCTAGTGCGACTTTAATAAAAAAAACTAAACTAAACTAAACTCATAAAATAGACGACTTAATGAATGAAGTAGGAGATGACATAAAACTTTCAAACATGTTTACAAAAGGGAAGTCATCATAGAAATAATTCGGTAATACTTATTTAGCAGAATATTTTTTGTAAGGGAAAACAAATTAGAAATATATCTTTAAATACTTCTTATGTATGTTGTTTTAAAAATGTTAGAGACAAACAACAGATTTCTTGTTTGGCATGACAAATGTATCCTTCAAAATCGAAATTTCTTTTAGAAAGTTATAATGATTCTATAATGGTACTATACGGTTATTTATTCATGGACTTGAAGCCTGAAACGAATGAGCAATTGCGTATACGTACGGGTATATTTCCAGGAGATAAAAACATTGTATATATCTCACGATAATAACTATTTTTAAAACAAGAAACAAAAAATTAAATAAAATACCTTTTTTTTTTAATCACAGAAATTTTTCTTTTACTATAGATATAGTATTTAAAGCTTTGAATAATATAGCATAAAAGATTTACTTTAATTATGTCGGGCAAACAACATGTGATGCATTTACAGATCTTGACAAAAAGTAAAGACAAGAGAAAAGTACTGCAAAACTGTCCTAATTCTTTAATAAAGGTAGTATGTGAATGTGCAATAAATACTTTAAAAGGCAATATTCCATTATCGAAGCATCAGAAAAGATTAGCTCCTTTTAAACAGGCTATACGAAAGTTGATAGATTAATCTGCCCCTTTGTATAAAAAGAGAAAAGTTCTAATTCAGAAAGGAGACGGATTTTTAAGTTTTCTTATTCTTGCAGCTATTTCAATTATATCTTCACTCGTTCATGAAGCACACTAAGATATTCGTTTTAGTGCCGGAACAAAGACTTAAAAATTTCGTTTCAGAACAACTGTCAGAATTAGATCGACAAATGCAATCTATTCTTCAAAACAAAAACATTAATGATTCCGAAAAGATTAATTTATACTTACAAATCTTCAAAAATATGTAAACTTTCGTTTTCCAAAAGAAATCAGTGAAGTCATACGAGAACCACAGAATGAATTTGAACACTCTAATGTAGAAAATAAGAAGAATGTGTTATTAAATGAAGATTCTACGCATGTCCTCGGATTTGTAAAGCAGGAAACCAGTTCAGAAAATAATGAAAATGAAATAGAAAAAACAGTACCAAAGAAATATAAAACTGTTATTAAAGAAATCATTGATTTTATTCAAAAGCACTGGGAAGAAATGTATTGGACACCTGATAAAGAGCTAATGGTAGATGGGAAAATTATACGAAATACTAATGTTATAAACTTAGTTACTCACCTTGTGAGAGACAGAAAAATAAAACCTTTTGGGTTTGAATCATTTAACGAATTTTTAAAAAGAAAAAAACTTTCCGTTGAGTTATGTTAAGAATAAATATCTTAAAATAAAAACATTGTACGCAAGACCTTTTTCATGGATAGAATATTAAGTGTAATTTATGTTCCTCAATACATTTCTTTTTTTTTTTCCTGTTATCAAATGAATATTCTACGGATGTCCTCGGATTTGTAAAGCAGGAAACCAGTTCAGAAAATATTGAAAATGAAATAGAAAAAAACAGTACCAGAGAAATATAAAACCAAAGAAATAAAATATCTGTTTAGTTCTTTTCTTATACGCACACACACACAAAATATTAATATTAGTCTAACAATTGAAAAAATCTTTAAAAAAAGTTGAAAAATATTGAAAAAAAGTTGAAAAATATTGGAAAAAAAAATCATAGAATATTTTATTCAAATTAATCCTAAAATAAAAAGAAATGTTTTATATGATTAAAGTACAAAGTTAAATTGTATTTATCTTAGTGAATAAATAATAGCACAAACACAAAATATAAAAACAAAATTATATTTATTTACCATCTAAAATTTATTTTTACATTATATCTATTTTTAAAGTATTGATACAATCTGAAATCATTTTGTTTGTTGCGAACAAATTCATATAAAATATAATCCATAGAAAAGCCTTTACTGATTTTCAACAGGAAAAAAATACAATAATGACCACAAACATTAGACGTAATTCTTTGAAGAGATCTTTCATTTCACTTTATGCTTTTAAACTTTTTACATATTTCGAAATAAAATCACCATAAGCTGTTGGTGGAAATCCGTACGAATCGAAAATTTCTGTAGCGTTTCCATCTCGAATATGCATGGCTAGCCAGTGAGATCCTTCTTGATCATGCGTGTCTGTATTCACAACCACAGTACTTCTTCTAATTAAGGGTAATAGTTATGTCTGAAAGAGAAACTCCAATAAATATTTTTGGGCATTTTTATCCTCAAATAAAATTCGATGGATTTGTGGGGCATACATCAATTTTCGAAATCAAAAAGTACGTTCCTTGTTTTGTTTGTTTCAATTAAAGATTCAAATTCTGCCAAAATAATCTACGACACTGTTTGTTCCAATGCTTTGTTAAATTTTAATTATATTCTTAAGTTACTATGTCTTATAAAATTGAAATATTCTCCGTCGTACAAGTCAGGTGATAAACCAAACAGAAATAATGAATATCCATTGGCAAATTCCGTTCTCGATAAATAAAGTCCTTCAGAATATAAAAATAAGTTCTGGTATGTTTTAATATAATTTTCTGTTTCAAAATCTACTTCTAAAGGTTGATGAGGCATAGGCACTCCATCTATATAGACTCCGATGAAGTTCATATTGAACTCAAAAGGTGACTTTTTATAGTTTCCGTTGAAAGCGTCTTTATGTATACAAGCTAAAACTATTCGCTTAGGCATTTGTCCCGAAAATACATTATCTTGCACAAATGAATAACTAGAATGAGGTGTTGAAAACACTTTGCAGTTAACTCTATCTATAGGATATTTAGCTGTTGGTTTTCCTAAAGTTTTAGCATTAGCAATGAGGACTCCTGGATTTATGTGCACTTTTCTAACAAAAATTGATAAATGATCAAACACTATTTTAAAACCTTCATTTCCTACGAGACAAAATTCTGGCTTTCTTCTTATCAGTTTTAGTTTTCAAATCAACAAGGTTAAGTTAAAGTCGGTCTTGATTGAATAAATCCACATGAAGTCGCCCTATCATGTCAACAGTTGCACTTTTTTTGAACATTGAAACTCGTTTATTAAATCCCTCGTTTGGATTTTTGTCAATATCATTGTTAACATTGAAACGTCCAGCAGTATCTTTATAATATATTTCAGAGATAAGT
The DNA here is from genome assembly GCA_019974015.1 of Nephila pilipes. NCBI lineage: Eukaryota > Metazoa > Arthropoda > Arachnida > Araneae > Nephilidae > Nephila > Nephila pilipes. The sequence continues at coordinate 4,383 of BMAW01035067.1, read as the reverse complement.
TGAGAAGTTTTGCTATCATATCCATGATTTTGTATAGTTTCTAAAATAGCTCGATAAGCGTATGTATTATTACTGGAAGAAACATTTCTTCCATTTAAACTTACATCTGCTTGTGAAAATAATGAATGAAGAAAAATACTAACAGGTCCTATTTTATCATCATCAGTGAGTGCTTTTTCATCGCTTTTTAAAATTTGTGTATTAACATACAATTGTGTTTGAGACAAATCTAGATAATCTTCACCATTTCCAGAAATAAGAAATTCAACAGGTCTACCATCTGCTACATTCGCAATGAGATGAAATTGATCCTTTCATTGATCATTTTCCTTTTTCGATAACTGTTTGAATTGGTGGGAGAGTAAATAAATTTAATTCAGACTTGGCACATTCAGGAGAATCTTTTAAAAGGATTGCCATTTTATTACGTATCAAAAATATCACGCCCTTTTACTTTCCTAACTTTTGACGGAATTATATGTTTTGAGAATCTTCTCTTTCTTTTATGTTTTTTACCTTGACCAAGAATATCATCTGCTGTTTTAATGGCTTCTTTTGCTAACTTTCTTCCAGTTTCTTTTGCTCGAAACTTAGCTGCTTCTTTGAAATTTTGTCCTTCGAATAAATTATTAGCTATTTGAGTTCCTGTTTTTAAAACTTCTTTTCCTACAGATTTGGCTCCTCGAATCAAGAAGGGCAAAGCAGTGCAAAAAAGTCTTTTGAACCAACCTCCTATACCATAACCTTTTTGAAAGGATTGACCTTGATAATAGGAAAGACCGTTGCCTGCTTGGTTAGCATAATAATCTTCGTATTGTTTCGCACATCACTTATATGGAACGAACATCTTTATTCTGAGAGGTTTGTATCTGAAAAATGTATTCATTTATCTATGAATGCATTTTTTTTCTTTTTTATCTTCTTTTATACTATTTGCCTCATTCGGAAATGTAATACAGCTATCACTCTTCCTCTTTTAAATGATACTAAATCTCCCGAATGTAGTATAAGAACCATCTCAACCGTTTGGAAATGTCATCGTATGACAGGCACGTAATGAGGTTTTGTATAATGTGCATTCACCACTTCTCCATCTTTTCCTTCAACTTTTACAATTTTTAAAAGTGGAGCTTGAATATTCCCAACAATTTGAGGTTCTACCAAATCACAATAAACGTATATAAGAAGAACCGAAGTATTTGGATCTGCGATATAAGGACTTTCTGTTTTCCCTTTTATTTCACCAGATTCAAAACAAAGGAGGTCTGAAATTCCTTTACGTAAAAAAAATAATTAACGTGTCATTTTGTCTTGATTTTTACTCTTTTTATCACTAGATGATAATGAAATTCTATTTTGTTCTTAAATTCTTCTAAGTATATCCCATCTAAAATGTCAGGTATAGATTCATAACAACCTTGAGGAATTCTTCTAATAGTTGACTTTCCATCCCCCAAGTCAAAATCAAATAAATAGTTATCTTCTCTTATATCATACCATGTGTGAGGATATATGAAATCAAGTAATCCTATTTCCTATCCACCATTTAGAGTAATGGGAGTAGGAAGTTGTGTAGTAAACTGAGAAACTTTATTTTCTGGATAAAAGTGTTTGGAGCTATCGCTTATAAGTGTTATGTACAAAGACATTTTTACGACTGATAAGTAAGCAGATATTGATTCCTCTTTATAGAAGATTCACACGTCTTGTACCCACATATTAAATTTTTCTGGATATCCCAAAACTGTTACAAAATATTCGATCTTATCATTTTTTTCTGCGTATCTTTAAAGTTTTTTCAATAGGATAATAGTCCGAATGCGTCACTTTTTGAAGCTCTTGCCCATAAAAAGTCCCCTGAATAATTTCCCTAGCTAAGTTCTTTAATTTATAAGCAATTGGATTCCTGTGAATAATTTATGAATGGTAAATATTTCTCTGGTCCAATCCTGTTCGTATCCATTTTCAAATATTAACTTATCCTTACTAATTCGAACTGTATCGTTGACTCGATAATTTGGCTTACTCGTCTTTTTATTATTATGTTTACCATAGAGATTTTCCCACGCCTGTCTCTGATTAACCTCTGTTACAGAAGCTGGTATCATTTGTATGCTACTATGCTAAGTATCATTACAGCTGTGAATTAGTTTATCTATGACACCAATGTATCGTTTTGTATTCATCTCGGTAAAGTATTTCCGCATTTTCGTTTTTAGCGTTCTGTTAAATCGTTCGATAATAGAGGCTTTTGTATTATTACTTGTCATAAAAAATTCTATTTTTTTTTTAAAGATAATTCTGAAAAAGTTTGTTTGTAAATTCTTTGCCAGCATCAGTTTGAAGTTTAAGAGGAATAAGTTCAGAAAATGTTTTTTTAAATGCTGATAGTATTGTTTTTTCATTTTTTCATGCAAAGGAATAGCCCAAGCATATTTAGATAAAACACATATACAAGTCAGTAAAAATCTATACCCATCATTAACCTTAGCAAGAGACTGCATATCCACTAAATCAGCTTGAAATTGTTGATTTATTCGATTTACAAATGCTCTATTTTTCTTAAATTTCTTTATAATGGGTTTATGTTAAGTATATGAATCTTTCCCACTTAACCAATTTTTAATATCCTTTCTAGAAAATTGTCCTTCTGTAACTCAACACCATCAAAGCTACAGGATGTTCAAGTTCTTGATAAACTTTTTCAATACTCATTCTTAATTTAAGGGGGAAAAAAAATGACGTGCTAATTGAATAATATCACATGAATAAATAAAGTAATAGTATAATAAACGAAGTATTTATATTATTAAATTAGGAGCAACCACTTCCTTGAAAATAATTTTACATAATAGTTTATAAACAAAATAAGTTTTAAAACAGTTGAGTTTATAAACAAATATAAACTCAAGAGTGAATAATAACATATTAGTATAGAAACATATATTTTTATTTAAAACAAACGATTAGGATCAGAGGCAATATACATACTTCTAGCATTATTCAAAACAGAAACCATATCCCATTTATTTACAAATACAGGGCTTAAATAATTTAACATTTGAAGGTCTCGTTGAATAAAATCTTTGATTAGCTGCTGAAAGTCAATAGTAAAAATAGCTAGATCGCCATACAGCTGAAAACGATTCTCGTAGTTCATTGTTATGCAATCATATCCAAGTTGATTTCCATATTACTGAACACATCCGTAACACTCAAACACATCAGCGATGGAATTTCCCAGGTAGTCGCACAAAAGTTCTATCAGTGAAGTTGTTAACATTAATTCAACTTCCAAAATATCAGTATTCACCTCAGCACTTGGAATAATTTTTGAAACTTCATTCAACAATATATTTCGAAGCATACGATCGAATACAATCGACATGGCACTTTCTGTGATTTCCTTGTGGATTCTTAATAATTCTCGCCAGTTATTTTCGCTCAGATCACAAGTTCCTGGTACAAATTTTTTAGAATAGTCCTTTTGGTTAAAATACCATTGGCAGATAATATGAGGAACGTTTTCGATCAAAACTCTTGAATTAACCAAAGTGTATTTTACAACGAGTCTCTTCAGTAATGAAGAGACTCTCGTTGCTAAACGAATCGATTTGTTCGATTCGTTTAGCAAATGATTGCCAGAGCACAGGTGACATACAGACACTCTTTTCGTTGGAAAAAGACGATTATTTTCATCTCTTCTGTATTAACGTAGATGAACTTGCACCACGGTTGCAAAATAAGTCATTGCAGCAAAAATGTCTTCACCCAAATGGAAATGATGTAGAGGAACAGCATAGTCAATGGAAGATGAATCTAGATGATCATCATTAAAACACATTCGCTTAGCTGATGCATTAATGGGATTAACCATTCGTTTCATTTTCCAAATTCTGTTCGAGTATAAGGATGTTTAAGGCAAGAATGAAGTTTAAAACTTCAGTCTCTGTTAAAAGAAAAATCTCGAAATGACTTTGAACCAAGAGGTACTCCAAGTTCATCGATAGAACATTACATCATCACTGAACTGTGATTGTTTTGTTAAGGTCATACCACCAAACTTAAAGATGCTAATTGGTGGAATAGAATCATATATTCTTACATCGCGGAATGCTATATTGGGTGTAATTTGGTCTTGTTTTCAATATACGTGTAACAACACGTTCAATGCATGTTTACGCATTCCTTTTCCTTACTAGTTCTGAATAATTCTGTCGTTACTGTCAAGTTCAAACACGTATTCTCCATGAATTTTTGTTAATAACTTTTCAACTATATGAGTCTGACAACTCAACATTATACTAAATATTGCTACTTGATCTTTTATAATATATATATCAAATAAATATAAAGTAATAGGTCTTCGTGGTTGAATGGTTA
>BMAW01035065.1:0-10261 GCA_019974015.1 Nephila pilipes | reverse complement strand
ATGAAACATCTATGAAATTAACCTCTTAAAATTTTGATTTATAATCCTCACTATTATTTCCAAACGGCAAAGTAATAGCGCCGAATACTCGTTTGAACTGTGATATAATTACTGAAGCGGCTTGTCTCTTCGAAGCTTTAATGAAGCTTATAACATACACCGTGCTTGTCTATTCAGTTATAATCAATAACTAATATGAATGCATGATCATGGGTTTCAGTTCTCCTGTTTCAGTTCGAAGGTGAGTATTCTCTATTGAGGGCTTTAACTGTGACCAGTTCACTCAGAATGATATTGACAGTCTGACTGCAAATAAATCCTTTTGTATCATGTGTCCTTTCAATTTTGTATTCAATCAGAATGTATGTTTCAATTAGCTCATGTTTCGTCTAATACTGAATTGTATACAAGTAGTTAGGTTACTATTTTGTTCCTTTACGTGGTTTATCCATTTTAATTATTAATATTTTCAATCATTTCAAAAAAATGTTAAGACCAGTTTGTAATTGCTTGGCAGTTAATTTTGTACACATGGAGAGAGGCATGGAACTCTACAATAAAATTTCTAAGAATTATATTTTGGCATTGTATTAAGCAGATATGTTGAGAGTTGAAATAAAATTATAAGACTCTGAAAAAGAAATGCACTTTTATTGCAGAATGCTTTCGTGATGATATATTATATATATATTCTTAGAAATAGTTTGGAACTGAATATATATGAAAAAATGGTCAAATATAACAATTCTATTAAACTTTCATAAGATTTAAAGTACAAAACTACAGATTCTTTTTTTTAAAAAAACTAACATGACAAAACAATCAATAATTTTTCAAGCTGATTTGAATGCGGTTGTGGATTTTGGTGCATATTGTGATTACCCACGCTCGTTGTTGCTGATAGTTATTCAGTTTTGTCGATTATCACAGATTACTGATAGAAGGCACGCACATGCACCAAAATCTCCGCCGACCTTGCTATGTTCTTATAATGAACTTCACAATTTATGTACTTTAAGTATTGTTACAATTTTTTTTTTAAAAAAAATACACGTTAATACAAGTAAATGATAAGTAACTAAAATATACAACTACATATAAAACATCATTATTCAGAAAAGAATTAGTTAAAAAAGAGAAGAAAAGGAGGTTCAACGTATTCATAGATTCTAAAAGAAAATTATCCAGATGTAATAAAAATGTTAGGCAAATTTCAAATAAACTCGGAAGAGGATGAATAAAATCCTTGACTTGACGACCAAAAGAGACATCATTCGAAAATGTAATAAAAAGTCTCAAGGTTAGCTTAGCTCTGTAAAAAGTGTCTCATCTACTTCAACAACAAGAAGATGTGTTTCTATAGGAACAATTCAATGAATACTCAGAGAAGCAGACTATAATTTTCGCGTAGCCAAAATGAAATCCTTCAACTCCAACGTAAATAGAAAAAAAAGGACTATAATTTGCACAAAGCTGTATTCCAAAAGTTTCAGATTTCTGCAATAACTTAATTTTAAGTGATTGAAAATAAGTTCAATGTCTTTAGGGGTGATTTCTTATGTTATGTTTCTGGGATGTCTAATTCTAAACTATTTCTACCAAACAACATTTCCGTTACCAAATATGGTGATGATTTGGTTCTAATATGCGTGTGGGGGGAGGGGAGAAGTGGCTGTATGCCTGCAAAAGTAAAGGAAAATGAGCTTTCATTGACGGAATCATGGCTAAAATGATACATTATAATTCAGTGATACAAAAAAATGATACAAAAAAATTCCTAGAAATTAAGTTAGGGAGATAGAATTGTTAGGTTATGTTTGTTATATAGTTGCAATTGTTTATTTCCTACTCTATCTTAATATTCCGTTCTCAATCTGTTGGAAAGTTTTTGATCCCAATCGGAAAAAAAAATGTTCTAAATTATAATGTTAGAGGCAAAGGACATTAGCGGATAGTATTTTTAAGAAAAATGGGGAAAAATATCCAGCAAAATAACGGAAACACGTTTAAATAAAATAACCTGTCTTTAAAGTTCTTAATGATTTATTCTAAATATATATTCGATTTTGAGACATAGAAATCTATAACTTCATCGTAAAAATTGTGAAACAAAAATAATATCGATTTATTTTCATTTCAATATTTTAGCCTACTACATTTCTTTGAAATTATTTTACCAAGTCTATAATTGTTAAACTCAAATAGGTATTTTAAGAAAATTGTTCTACATCTTAAAGAGAGAGAGAGAGAAAGAGATACTTAATTAGAGAACAAACCTGTGTATATAATCAGGATGATAAATATGCATTTTTTAAATGGGAAATAAGGAGATAAATATCCTAATGAATATGGTTTTCCAATAATTTTTGAACCTTTTTGTTACAAAATGCAGATTTTGTATTTGAAAGATAATCGCTATTGAAGACATATGTATTTATTTTGGTTTCTACATGTATTATTATTGATTTTATATAAATTTTCTTGTACTAGGGTATAACATTGGCTCAAAAAGTACCCGTGTCTGAAATAGAAAGGGAGTGATTCACTACAGTATTGTTCACTTTCCTTTTTCTAAGAAAATTAGTATGACGCCTTCCGCACCCCTAAAAATCATTCTGCATAATTCTTACGATCGATAAGACTTCACATACTTTCGAGAGTACTCACCTGAAACAACCTAATGGATTTTTAACATTGCTTAGTTTTTAGTGTTTATAATGAATTCAGGTCTCGACGGTGACCACTCGACGCAAATTATGAAGATTATTCGCCGTGGCATGAATCAAATTTTGATTTGGTAGCGAGTGATTGCCAAATCAAAGCTACTTTATGATGGAAACTGGATTGCCAATTTGTAATAAGAAAATAAAAAAAAAAAAAAAAAAAAAAAAAACGCATAAAAAGGAATTTCCTAATACTTAACATACCAATAAGTCAAAAATCTGCGTGAAATTCGAAAGACTTTTGTTTCACTAAAATCTTTTTAGTGAAATACTACTATTAAGAAAAAATAACTGTGTATAAACATAACTTATTGTTGTCCCCTTTATAAGTTTAACATATCCTTTTTCCTTTATTCAATAATTGTATTTTATTTGAGCGTGGAATCATCATGCCAACGAAATTATACTTGGAGTTATAAATTCGGGAAAAAAAAGCTACTTTTTCACTAAATGCAGTTACTATAAGTTTCGCAAAAATTAAATGGAGTGTAATTTATCTTTCATATGAAGAGAGATTATTTGATCAATGTAATTCAATTTATTCCTGTATTAAGCCTCGTTAATCTCTAAGTGTTTAGTCACTTGACAGTAAATAGTCTGAAAACAAAGCGGAAGTTTTGAATCTTAACAAAAGTTAATGTCTTATAATCGAATCTCGTACACTATTCTAACAAAATTTTAAATTAGAAATACCAGAAAATGCTTATGTAAGACAGGAAAAAAATTATATCATTACATTATATTTAGGGCGACGAAATAAAACTTTGAACATTTACTGTTCGAAATATACTTCTATGTATGACTTTAGGAAAGTCTTGATGATAAGATGATATATTTAAATGGAGATCAAATATATTCAATAAGTATAATTTCATTCAAATATTATGTAGAAAGTAGGGTAAGAAACATAATCCCTTGTAGTTAAATGAAAATAATATGTATATATATATAAATAAAATTTCTTTTACATATACAGATTATTTTGCTACGTTAATTAAAGTTATTAAAATTAATTAAAAATGCGCTTATTTCATTCATTTTATATATGTGCAAATTTACCATGTTTAAGATAATTGAAGACAAATATACAAGTATAAAAATTAACGCACAATTTGCAGCTCTATAGTCATTATTTATGTACTGAAAGATTTCGGGAAGAAAAATACATTTTTTAAATAGCTCTGTAAACTGCTTAACATATTGAAATAAAAAAGTTAAAAACTATTTATAAAAATATAGATGAATTAATTTGATAGAATCATTACATGTAGCATAAGAAGCATATATGATAAAAATTAAATTTTTTTTCAAAATTATGACAAAAAATGCAGTATTTAATGATAAATTCTGTCAAGATGAATAGAAGAAATTAGGGCTGATTAATTAGATCAAATTTAAAATGCGTCCAAATTCTACAGAACATATTGTTTTAGGTATTCAGAATACCCCATGAGGACATTATTTGGATAGAAATATTCTATTCGAATGTAAGGAGCAGAAAAAATAAGTAAAAGAAATTAAAACACAAGTTCACACAATTGAAGCTTTTTTTTATAGCAAACATTTCTGAAAACAATATAATGGTAATTATATTTCTAAAGCTAAAATAAATTTTTTGAAGCATAAATTTTTCAAAACCTCAGCACAAGTAGCAAGCAGAGCTGTTTATCACGAGCTTTAAGAATATTAAGGGAGTTTGCAATACCCGAAGTTTATGTCTTTAACAGGGGAAAAAATATGTTAAAAAGCATAGAATGCAATTAAAAGTCTGTGAACTTGAAATGTTTCTTAACGCTGTTAGTCACTAAGTGCGTTTTGAAACTTTTTATTTTTTCTTGTAATAAGAAAAGCAATAATAAAAAAAAACAACCATTGATATCTATAGCGGACGTTTCTCATATGCGCAGAAATCGTAAAAATTCAGTATAGAATAGCAGACGAAGAAGAGATTAATTTAAATAAATTTATTACAGCTGAAATAAAGAATTTCCATTGGAAATATTTTTTCTTATACATATATAGACTTCTTATACATATATATATATATATATATATATATATATATATATATATATATATATATATATATATACAGAGGACAACATTTAGTCTCCAGAATCCTTTTTCTTTCTTTTTAAGCTGTCACATCCAATACACACATATTTACAAGTCACGTCTTTAATAGTATTTTACAATAGATATCATATGAAAAAATATAGAGAAAACAATTTTTCATATTTTGATATTAATAGAAATGAATTATTTATTGACATAAGTAAATATGAAGTGATGAAATTTTTTTTATTGTATTTCTATTTACATTAAATTAGAATTCCATTATGGTATGAAGGATGTCACAAATTTAACATAAATCTGGAATCAAAAATGAGAAAATGAAATAACTTTTCAAGAATTTTCTCAGTTGGCATAGATTAATTATAAGGAAATTTAAAAAAAAATTATGAATTTTAATGGGACTGTCAGAAACTAAAATTTATTTGTATTAATTTGAGCATCGGTTATACTCGTAAAAGCGATAAGAGAGGACAATATAGAAAGATCAAGATCAAAACAGTATTTGTTGTTTTTCTTATTGAATCAATATGTGTGAACTTATTTCCTGACGAAAATCACAAGGTTTTGAATAAAATGTTATCTTAGCAAATTTACAATATACAATAACGTACTCGTTTAAACACTAATTACTAAAATATTTAATACTTTTGATTGGACTTATTTACTTGTCAATTATATATGTTATCGATTAATTTCGTGTTTTCTCTAAAAGTTGGAAATTTGTGAAATAGTGACTGAAAACTGAAGTTAAAACAATCTCTCAATGATTTAATTCGAAAAAAATTGCTAAATGAGCGTTATTAAACTGACTTACAATTTATAGTATATATTCTCTTCTTTAAACCTTTATAGATAATTTTAAGCAAAAAATATGGCAAACATTTAGAAAATAGCATTTCCGGAAGGTAAAATATAAAGAACCTTCGAAACCGATTAGAAAAAATTATTTTCTTAAATTTGAGGAGAATATTAATATTTAACTGCTTTTCCAAATAAGTTAAGGCCTTAAATTTGGTGAAGATCTTAAATATTCTTTTTATAAATTATAATAAAAATGTCTTACAATAATACAAGCTTCAGAAGTTAGTTAAGATTCAAAACTAGTTTATATTTATGTTTTAAATTGGTCATTGAAGAGAAAAAAACAGTACCATAAAAAAAGTTCCTCAACGTCAACTTAATCTGATAAGAAAATAATTTCAAGTTATTTTATTCAAATTCTCAACGGAAATAGTTTTGTAACAACAGGAAATCCTTGGATTAAAAACTACTTCATTAGTGAGTCAAGAAAGATTAGGGATACTACGGAAATCCCTAAAAAAGAGCTGGAAATAGAAGTAAAACCTAAGCCCCTCGCTAATTTCACGGGTAATTAATTTCACTAATTACCAATCAAAAATAAATAATGCCTTTATACATTTACATAAGAGGAAGAGAAGTGACAGCAGCTGAGAAAATGATAATGCTTAATTTTTAAAAATTATTCGCTTTTTCAAGTATCACTTTTTGTCTATATACAGATATATATATAAATCTCGTTGTTTATCCGTTATGCAAATTTGCACCATTGATCATATCACTTCAAATGCTTAGGGAGCTTTGATGATGTTTGGAAGAACTCGTAGGTATACTTCCGCCAATAAAATCAAATTTATTTTTGGTGTTTTCAAATTTTTTGTACTTCAAAATAGAAAAATCTTTGTTTTATAAATATTGTTACATATCATTAGATCATCAGTTGATTTTCACTTGTTAAAAATAAAGACCAAATATTTATTCAAGGAGAGTAATTATTTTAAGCCACCTGAAAAACAAAGGGTAATCCTAAAACTGTAATACAGAATTTTTGAATTGTTGTATTCTTCATATATAAATATTTTTGTTTATCAGGCTTATTCTGTTTAAAAAATAAAGCAGCATTGGATTCAAATTTTGATTAATTTATTTTATGCCGTAATCAATATACATAATTAAGATGTAATAGTTGTATAATGGTTTATGGTTTAAACTGTTATAATCTTATAATTTAAATTATAAATTTTTTTTATTTGGCTTACAAAAGGAACATCAATTTAATCAAAAAATGATTCTAATGTTTTAAATAAGTAGTCAATAATATTTAAGTAAATATAGTAATCATTCTAAGCCACCTAAAGAAACACGTGAATTTGAAAATTTCATTTATAATTTCAAATTTCATAATTAATATTATGTTAGCTTTAAGAATCTCTTAAAATTTTATTTTTATCTTTTCCTCATTTCAAGTAATACCTTTAAATCGAGTAAATCTTTTAGCTATATGGCTTAATATATAATGCAATGCAGAAATTGAAATTCAAACTATGAGAATAACAAATAGTAAATTCAATAACTTCACACTTAGAAGTAGCACGAGAGCTATAAGGGACGGACCTCGTAATTCTGAACCTCGGTAAATGATGATAACGATACCTGAGTTGGCACCTTCCCCTTTAAACATCCATACAACAACAAAGGGAGTTTCGACAGATTTAACGCGCACCAGTCCAGCTACATAGGGATCTTTAATTACATTAGGGATCAACGAAATTATTATATTCAATATTTAACGAAAGCAATTGGTCGTGAGTCTGCGACCATGAACACTAGGGAAACCGGATCCTTTAAAAATGTAGCAAAGAGATCCCAAAATCTTAAAAAGGCACTTCACTTCTTTTTAAATACTAGGATGTTATTCTATTAAGTAAATATGAAACATAACTCACATTTGCCTTACTTCTTTATTCAAATTTTTGAACAAACTAAAGTAAAATTAATCCAAACAAGCAAAATTTCATTTGCATTCTGCAGGAAATAAACTCAAAAGCAATGCAACTTCTTCATTTTTCACAAATATAGACAATAGCATACATAAATATTTAAATATAAAAATAATTTTCAACAATGTTCTATAACAATTCTCGTAAAAATATTGGCTTTTTCTGAAGGTTTGATTACAATGTAAAATTAGAAATGAAGTTTACAACATACAAAAATGATAACATGTATGAAAATAATTTTAAAAACTAATCAATAACAATTCTTAAGATTTAATAGTACCTTTATGAAGATATAACAATTCATATATATAATGTTTCAAAAATATTAAAATAGTTTTGCATTAATTATTTACTTAAATTTGAAAATTTCCAATGAATAAACCAACAAATATCACTAAACAATTTAAACACATGTTAAAAATAAATACTAACTTATTAAAATTTTAAATATACCTTGAGCAATCTTACTGCATTAAAATTTTAAGGAACAACAATAAGAAAACAGTCTCAAAATATTACAAATTCACAGCAAAATTCGGATGATTTCGTAATTATAAAATAAGTCTATATAAACCAAATAAATTTGAAGCCATTTAGTTTATTTATAAAAGAATGAATGAATACTTTTATGCTACAATGATTCAAAAATAAGATTTAAACATATTTTTTTTGAAGCAACAAGACATCAAAAAAGTTTTGAGGTAATTTCTTATATAATTTATTAACTTAATTTTAACTTATATTTTTTTTCTAGCATCACAATTGGGATATAAAATTTCAAACATATATTATTTTAATAATACGCGAAAATATTGTAACAAAATTTGCAAATTATTATTGCTTTATATAGCAGGTATGTTGAAATTTTATAACATGAATGACATAAGACATATTTTGCCTCCGTATTGTACGGTTCCTTCGGTATATGATGTAGTCTTTTCCACTGCAATTCACATGTTAAACAGTTGCTTCCATGTCTACATTTCCTTTTGCTGCAGGAATCCATTCGCAACTATTTTTTGGAATAAAAAAATAATATATTACTTTTTAAAAATAACTATGTATGTACTTGTTTATGTATATAATAACTAACACAAAATTTTTGTTCTAAATTTATTTATCTAAGATAAGTCTATCTGTCTTTAGAAACAAAATTTAGTATTGATATTTCTGTGTTGATACGAAATTTTAGACCCATTATAACATGTGAGAGTAACAAAACAGTGAAAAGAATAAATTTAAACAGTTTAACAGCAAAAATCATGACAACACAATTGGCAATCATGTAACGACGAACTTTTGAAGCGGCTTTGCCAGGAATGTTTAACTAATGCTTTGAAATATTCGTGAGCGTAACATCTTATCCTTAGTCATTCAAACGGATTCATGCATATCTATGTATTAAACACCTATTTTTACTTCTTTGGAAACCTTCGTAATAACTTTGACATCAAACACAATTCAAAATACATCGTAATCTACATCATAATTGCACACAAATTCCTCCAATTGCATAATAATTTTTTTTTTAAAATCATGTCATGGAATGAATACAGAAAAAAAAAAATTCACCAACAGTAAAAGCAAAATTTTCATGCACTGGAAAGTACATAGAAAATTACATCTTTTAAAAAAAAACACATCCCTAAATTATTAAATTAGATATGGAGTCTGAGACTAATACATCAGAGGTATTTTAAAGAAAAAACAAATAGTCAATTTTAAGTTTTTCATAAATTGTTGAATAAATTAATTGAAAATAATACTCAATTTACAAGACTAACATTTGGTGAGACTTAGGATTCGCTTAAGTCAATTGTAGTTAAAGATTCACCATACAACAAGAACTCATATACCTTTCAGAGAAGAGAGAAGATGGAATGGTGCCGCTGCTAGTAGTGTTTGATTTTCCTTTGTAATGATTTCCTAATATGAAAGGTTTTAATTTAACGTTAAATTCCGAAAGAGCAAATGTGTATGTTTCTGTTGTGTATATATGTGTTTGGCGAGTGTGCGTTTAAATTGTGTATTTGTCAATTTTTGAATTAAATATCACTTATATGAGTCGCCTAGAAGGGTGAAAAATTACCAGAAAGAGAAATAAATTCTCCTTTCCTTCTGCCTGAACCGGAGAAATTTCTTGGGATTCTTATGTTCAATTACCCTCTTCAGATCCATCATTTGTGTATTCAAAGACGATAACAGGGACCTTCCAAAATTTATAACCGCTTCTAGAAGACCGTAGAACACCAAACATCACTAAGAATCATTAACAAATTAGTTCTAGAACCATTTAACAGAGGCAATACACAACGGTGATGCCAACTTATTTTAGATAGTCCATTTGTCTCCAAAAACAAGTATTTTCGGAGTCACAATCGTCTGTCATGTTATAAATCATAAATCTATGTAAAATAACATTGTTGGTTACTATAAGCTATATACATAAGTAACAAAACTTACAATTTTTATAGGTGCATTTCGAACAAGATGAAAAAATATACTATACAAAATTATCACCTGAAAACATCTCATATGTTAACCAAGAACGAAAAATTTTACTTTCATACTAAATTTATATATTGGAGTATAAATTATTGTATTTTTTATGAGAGAAAGATAAAATAAGCTACGTTTTAAACGGAGACTTTGATAAACGAATAA
>BMAW01035064.1:148426-217264 GCA_019974015.1 Nephila pilipes | reverse complement strand
ATCCATTTTCCAATGAATGCAAAATTTATCAGAAATAATCCTCTACCAGATTTTCAGTCTTTGTGAAATCCATGGATAATCCTTACATCAAGAACTGTGAAGTCATATCACATGACAAAATGTCTCTAGAAAATGCCTATTTTTTGAATGCACAGCAGGCAATCTTTTTTTCAATCTTCGCCAGTGCAGGAGACACCGCTGCTCACCTCACCAGAAAACTGACAATGTAAAACTTTTCCTCGTTTATGCTCTGTTTACGGCCGACCCTGCGCTGCTCACCACCAAGTAGAAAACTGACAATGTAAAAACTTTTCTGCTCTCTGTTTTGCTTTCTGGCCTCGGTCGGTCGACCCCTGCGCCATTTCCAATAAATGTATACCAATCGCACATTCTTTTCTCTGCTCTTATAATGTTCATCAAACTACGGAATTGTATCTACAGACGTAAAGTTATAATCTCACTCTCAAATTGCAATTAAAGACAACAGTAGAGCTTGAAATTAGATCTTCGATTCTAATTGTTTCATTACTTAAATGTTGTAAAACCACACTTTATTATTAATAATACTAAAGATATATTATATATATATATATATATATACATTGGCTGTGATAATATAATCAATTACATTTCCGTGCTAATTACGCAGGAAAAACAAGCTCTCCCAGTCTTGATCATTTCTTACTAAGCCTTTGCTAATATACAGTATCCATATTGATTCAATTTTTCTGGCTGCTATAACCAAGCTTTCATTTCCACCCCTTGTCCTTAAGGTTACGAGCCAACAAAAAATTATATGGAGAAACTACTGAAATTGTTAAGAAAACTAATAAACTGCAAATTGTTAATAGTTTTTTTGTTATATATATACATATATGTGTGTGTACATGTATGTATACATATATATATATGTGTGTGTGTGTGTGTGTATGTATAGAAAGAGTTATATATATATATATATATATATATATGGCTGTGATATTATTATATTATATATATATATATATATGTGTGTGTGTGTGTGTATAAAGCTGCATATATATATGTGTGTGTGTGTATGTATAGAGTATATATATATATATATATATAATTATTTTAATATATATATATATATATATATTATTTTATCGTTGAAATTTTTTTTGCATTTTTTTAATCATGAACCTTTGGTAATTTGGATTTTAATTCAGCCACTACCAAGTCGCAAAAGGGGGGAAGGTTGGCAAATTATTTAAACTAGTTTTAACCTCGCTTAATCGGTCCTCAGCCCGATATTGCTCGATTCCAGCTGGGTTCCATATTTCATTTATTTTTTTCTCTTTATTGTTACATTTCTTCGATTTTTTTGTCTTCTTTTAAATATTTTAAATTATTCTTTCATTTAATTTTCAGTATATACATATATACATATATATATATATATATATATATATGAAAGCATATATATACATATTACATATACATATTGCCATGATAATATAATTAATTTATATCCGAATCTCAGAAAAACAAGCCTCCCAGTTCGTTTTGGAGATTTCTATGGTTTCTTGCCAATATATTGCATCCATATTGGTTTTTTCTGGCTGTTATAACCATACTTTATCTCACCCCTTTCGCTCCTTATACGAGCTAATGTAAAATTATATGGAGAAACTACTGAAATTGTTAAGAAAAACTAATAACTACAAATTAATAGTTTTGTTATATATATATATATATATATATACAGGGGTGGACAACATATGGAAACACCTTGTAAAATGCATGTTTGAAAAGAAAGATTGATTTTGAAAATATGGTGGCGCTGTATGTTTTGATCACTAACGCCACTCATACAACTTCGTAAATAAAGCAACAGTTCAGCGGTTGGGTTGAGTACTGTTGAGGTTGTCATTGCATTATGTCAGAGTTGACCCATCAATGGTAGTGCTTCCGTAAGCAGAAGCCGAGGTGTTTAGTGTTTCAAAAAGGTACTGTATCGAAGATTTATTCCTGCATGTTTGAAAAGTGGAAAAAACATCATCTGCTAAATCACAGTGTGACGAAAGTGTGTTGAGGATCGTACAGACGATCATTAAGGCAATCGTGACGTATCAAGAAGACCACAGCTGCAAAGTTACTACTGAAATGAATGTTGTGTTACAGAACCCTGTGAGTACCAAAACAATTAGAAGAGAGTTTCATAAACAGGAATTTCGTGCTGCACTGAGAAGCCACTCATCAGTGAGATGTCAATGCCTGTAACAGGAAAGGTGGGTGTTTACTGGCAAAAAAAGCCTGACTATAGGGCAGTGGAAGCGTGTAATATGGTCTGATTTGAGTCTTCTTTCTCACATTGTTTCCTACTTCTGGCCGAGTTTACGTCTGGAGAACGTTATCTCAAGCCTATAATACAGACTGTTTGTTACTTGAGTGAACATGGCGGGGGGTTCTGTTATATTTGGGCAGCCATATCGTGGTTCTCTTGCTGCCCCATGATAACTGTGTAAGGGCAAATATGATCAAGATATGTGAATATTTTGGCAGATCAAGTTCATCCCATGGTACAAACTTTGTTCTCGATGGTGTCTTCCAAGACGACAAAGCCCTGTCTTCACATATAGCTCATTGTCCAGGACTGGTTTTCTTCGGAGCACGAGGAGGATTTGTCCCATCTCTCCCTGGCCACCACTACCAGACCTGAAATTATTAATGCTTTGTATTCACATTGAACGGAAAGTGTTCTCGTTATCCACCGCCAACATCGTTATCTGAACTTGCCACCGTTTTGCAGGAAGAATGGTATAATGGTCTCTTACCACATACAGGAACTGTATTTATCCATCTCCGAGAAGACTGCAAGCTGTTTTGGATAACGGGTTTCCTACAATTCTGATATTAAAGTAAAGAAACATGTTTCTTTTTAAAAAAGGTGTTTTAATATTTTTTGTCCAACCTCTATATATATATATATATATATATATATATATATATATATATATATATATATATATATATATATATATATGCAACAAATTCATTAACTAGTTTTAAAGGAGCTAGTTAGTTTTGCAGTTACTTTTCAGTTTTCTTTAACGAATTTCAGCAGTTTCTCCATGTAATTTGTTCTCTGCAAATATAAGCAAAAGGGTGAGAAAATGAAAGCTTATTATAAACAGCCAGAAAGAAACCAATATATGTAACATATTTAGCAAAGAACTATAGAGAAATG
Organism: Nephila pilipes; assembly: GCA_019974015.1. Classification (NCBI taxonomy): domain Eukaryota; kingdom Metazoa; phylum Arthropoda; class Arachnida; order Araneae; family Nephilidae; genus Nephila; species Nephila pilipes. The sequence goes on along the minus strand of BMAW01035064.1, from coordinate 214,053 downwards.
CTCAAAAACGAACTGGGAGAGCTGTTTTTTCCTACGGACTGCACGGAAATGTAATTAATTATATTATCACAGACATTGACAGTTTACCAACTACACTGAGAAATGTAAGATTCTTTTGAAGTGCTGTCTTATTGCTGAGAGGAAATGGAAACTGATGGATAATGGAATTTTCTAGTAACTGATAGTATTTTTGCAATTACTAGAGAAACAAATTATATTCCAAGTAACAATATGTAATAAGTATATGTAGAGATGTTTTCATTACGGTAGATCTCAAAACTAATACGTGAGTTCAGAAGAAATAGAACATGATGAAATGCTACTTATTTATTCTCATGGCACTCTATAAAATGCAGTTTTATTTATCATCCTAATTTAGAAATATATAGTTGTTGTGCATATTTGACATAGATTCTGGTGACTTTGGCACCATGTCTGCTCAGAAAGAATTTTTTAAATAAATGAATAAAAAAAAAAAACAAAGTACATAAGAGTTCAGAGGAGATATTTATTTAACTTCATTAAATAAACTTTAAAATAACTCAAAATTAGATCTAGCTCTTTCTAATTTCGTGATAAATATAAGCTGCTAACTTTTCATCTGTTAACGTTCTTGAAACGAAATATTCAAAATGAATATTAATTAGTTAAAAGTAAGCGCACCTGTATGCATAAGCTGCACAGAATCATTAACTACCAAGAAAATAAAAAACTCCATTCAAACATTTATTTTTAAGCAAAACATTTAAAGTACAAAAAAGTAGTTATTAGTTGAAAACAAAAAAAAAAAAAAAAAGAATAAATGATTTCTGCCACATTTAAATCCATTATTAAATTAAATAAAATAAGAGTAACTGAGGCAAATCAGAGTAAACGATACATTATTAAAGTAGACAATAATATTCTGTTCGGATATTAATGTAAAAACAGACGAAAAATATTAAATTAAATATATCTTAGGAAGGCAAATATACATTAAGCAAACAGAATATAATTATTATAACCATAACAATATAATCTCATTCTTTTGAACCTAATATCATGGATTCTTTGTTTTGTGCCCACTCATTCTTTGACCCCATTTTCTCAAAACAACATGTTAACACATGTTAATAATTCGTTTGAAAACATAGTATTAAAATCATGCACTAAATCTAAAGTTTTCGGTTTGAAACATTGGTTTAAAACTATGTTACGAATTCACTGAATTTGTTTTATTCGAGCACTCGTTTGTCTTATAATCGTGATACATAATATTTACTTCATTATCGTCAGAATAAGTTCTGATGTTATCCCAAGAATACAGAGCTTCTAAATGGAACTTTGTTCTTTTTTGCCCTTTTCTTTTCGTCAGAGGCTTGCACATTGCTACATACAGTTTAATACATTACAAATTTTATAAAACCAGTAATTATCATGGAATAATTGAATATTGACTTGTTTTCTTATAACTGTGAAACCTTAAATTATAATTATCAAATGATCAGTTTTTATTTTCTAAGGCGATTTTTGATGTTAATTTTGAAATTTTCTAAAAAACTGGCATTGAACTAGTGATACAATGTTCTTTCAAATATTTCGAAAGAAATTAAAATTTACAACACTATATTGAAATTAATATGACTTTTGTTTTTTATTTGCAGTTTACGTTTGAAAAAATAAATATAATGCAGTGTTCATATTCTAATCGTAATACTGTTTCATTTCAAGCATACATATTTTATATATTTCTGACTACTAAATAGAGAGAACAATTATACGGAGACACGGCCGTCATCATATAAATAAATTTCTAGGTTTCTAATGCTCTATTATAAGTTCCTTCTTCTGCAATTACTAATGGTATTAAGAGAATCACAAAATTGTGCTGTTAAATGAAGTGGAAATCAAATATTGATGGTAATGAAGTTATTTTATTCAGATCAATGAATAATCAAAAGTTATCTTTAACCTATTTTATCTGTGGTAATTAATTCCAAAACGCATCTGATCTAACATTGAGGTTATTCTTCTTAGCAACCCATTCGAACTCAAGTTTCCCAGAAGAACTGAAAATAAGGATTCAAGTCCATAACCCTTCATTATATATGAGCTCCCTCCGAAAGTTCTTTACTCAACAAATGACTGGTATATACATTTTGCTTGATAATTTTTAGCTCACTATCTTTATTATTCACTGGACTACTAACTCTCATGTTAAATGATTCACTGATTATATATATGCATTTACTGATTTCCATACATTACTTTTCATTAACTCCCATCAAATCTGCACAAGTCATATTTCACTTATTGGGAGAGATTTCAATTCAAACAACATTGCAAAGTATCTCCAAAGTGTTACAGAAAGGAAAAACTGCGATTGAGCCCACAGGTTGCTTAGTTGTTGTACTTTGCAAATGGTTTAAAAAAAAAATTTCATTTAAAATGTTTTTCCTTAGCCATTCCGTAAAAAACTAAATTTGCTTAGGGATTCTGGCGTTCCCTCTAGCAATCCTACTCCCTTTTTAAGTTATTCATCCATTATTCTAGATTGACTGAATTGAAATATTTTTCTTAAATAAACGATCTTTAATGCTTTATTGAATCATTCTCAACAGAAAATATATTTGAAGGAGCATAATTTTTTTCCATTTGTTACACATATTCCTTTACATACTCAACCTTTCGCATTTGGTTGCATTGGCTGCAATTAGGCGAGGAATTCTTGGTCGAACTACACCACCTAAGGCTTGAGCAATAGAATCTACTCTCCGTTATTGACCCTATCTAGGTACTTCTCTCGCTAAGTCGATGCAAAGGGGGAATGAAAGAATGGGTGGGGTGGGGTTGAGGTTGATTAGTGGAATGTTCAGCAATCAACGGATTGAGGAGGAATCTTACCGATGATCGATTGAAGTCTATGTTGGTCCTCACCACCCGGTGGTGTACAAGTTGTGCCGGCCTGTAGTTGTTGCCCAGTGGAGCCTTCGGGTTGCTCTGGTCTCCCTGCATCAGCTTCCGCAGGGCATACAGCTGAAACAAATAAATAATATAGAAATTAGTGGCTATAACTTGGTAAGCAAAGATTTTTCAATGCTTATCTACTTTGGATCCCGCAAATTTCTCTCCCCCTTTGAAATATCGGACCACCTCCGTCATAAAATGTACGGTAATATTTAATCATCGTTCTTCAATTTGCGTTCACTTATTACTCAATAAAGTATTTGCAACCATTATCCTTCTTCAAATTTAAATATTCTTTTTGATGCGTCCTCCGTCATTTTTGAAAGATTAATACAGTACCCAACATTAATCTCCGGTTTCCGGGGTTGCGTGTTCTATAACGGAACAAACATTCTAAAATCGATTAATATCTAGAACTCCCAAACTATTTAGATTTTGTCATAATGTGTATTTAAAAAATGCATTGACACATGAGGAATACCATTCTTACTAAACATTATAATAAGAAGACTCCATTTTAAGGTATTCTATCAGAGTTTAATTGGAAATTTCTTATAAACTTAAAAGTAAGCATTAATCTCTTTTAAGTATAGTTATCTAAGGATACATTGAACGCAATCATAAAAGGCAAATTAACAATAAATAATATTCTAAGCAAATTTATAAACATTTAGCAATTAAAAAAATTTTAAAATCAGAAATTTTTTCAGTCGAGATTTAATACCTTTCAATAGCTTTTTGTTTTGCTTGCATTTTTTTTTTTAAAAAAATAACTTTTTTTGTTCTCAAACTGCTCCCAATGATTCAAATATTGCTTCAAATAACCCTTAATGCAAAGTTGGTGCGATGAGAAGGGTTTTAAATTATACTTTATAATATGTAATACAATAATTTCTCATGAATTTTGATTTTTATCAAAATACATTTAAGTATTTCCCCTTTAAAAATAGTAGGAGTTTGTTTGTTATTTTCAAAAAGACTGCCCTGTAATGTTTAAATTTTTTTTATATTATCGATTTAATTCAAAAATTCACGAGTGAAGTTCTTTATTTTTTATTTTTGTGGAAGAAGAACCATTTTGAAACTATCATTTTAAATTAAGAACAAGTTTCAAGAATTAATACTTTCACTGCCTTAATTTATTTTGTCACCCAATTTTTAATATTTTTGCTGGATGTGAAAGCTACATATGTCGTCTATATAATGCATTATTTTTTCTCCAGGTGTCGTTGGTGTGCTGAGAATTGAAGAAAATGGCGATCCACATGGAAATGAGTTTGAAGTAGCAATGTGTTACTGCAATTAGCACCTTTTGACATCCTCCCCTTTCAAAAGTTGAAAGGCATCACTTTCATTCTGATGATAAAGGAAGCACCAACATTAAAATTTGGTGTCGACTACAGCCCCTGACTAGTTATGCGTTGACTAGAGTGTGGAAAGTGATGGGCCTTCTCTAGATGACTGAATTGTATATTGCAAAAAGAATTCATGAAGCTTTCACTTACAGAAAGAATTGGTTAAATAGGGATAAAAATATAGCAGTAGAAGTGTTAATTTTTAATCAAATCTCGTCCAGTTTCAAATGATCAGCTCGATATCTTATTAGTAATTTTAATTAACGCACATTTGTAGCTTATGTAGGCACATTGGTTAAATTATATCACCATATTAGCTAATAGGCTGAAGAAACAAAAAAATAAAATAAAGTTAAGATCTGCTTCTTTAGAGATTCAGATGTTTGAATATGTAAAAATACTCTCTGGCGTAGTATTCTTAAAAAATAAAATTAATACTTATTATTCCTAACTTTGAAAGGAGATGAGTGTCACATGTGAAATTAGTTTTCAATGATTGATCTTTTTTTTAAAAAATAGCATTACACATGTTGGTGGGAATGCAGTTTAACCTCACCACTTGACGAGGGAAGATTGTTTGGCGATAATGTGCCAAATGTGATAACTATCAATTACACATCAACTTGTTACGGTAGCCTCATTGACGTATGCACGGAAACCCTTAAAAATCTCTAATTCAGCCATTTTTATGTTCCTGTAATGTGGTGGATTAAACTGCATTTTAAACTATGTTTTATTTAAATATTCAATAATGATTATCATGACAATTTGTAGAAATCCTTAGTTGATCCTAAAGTTGAATTTTTTATCACACTGACAATCTAGAAAATTCTAGTATAGAGTTTGACACATCTTTTCCAGTTTTCATAATACCAATAAGTATCTTCAAATTCATATACATTTTCTTACCAAATTTGGAAACATTTCTCTACGTTTAATTTATATAACATTTAACGAACAAAACAAAATAAAATAAAAATAGATATAATGTTATTTAGAATGAAAACTAAAAAGCGTAATTTTGAATTTATTCATTCTGAAAAATTTCCCTTTTTACGAAATAAAGAATATAAAATTGCCTGATAAGAATAAACTATTATGTCAATGGGAAGTACTATTTTAAATTCTGGACTTGACTCACCTGTTGTTTGGTTATGTAAATGGGTTTGTTTATTACAAGCCATGTCACAGTTTCGTGGCATCCGGGCATTGTAGTCGAGCCATCATACGTCATGTAGTAGTCGGTGACTGGCAGCAGTTCACGTATGGATAGGGATTTCAGATCTGCCTGCTGACCTAGAATTAAAGAAAAAAAAAATAGTGCATAATTAAAAAACTTGGAATTCATTTCATTGGAAAAGAATGTGAAAAATAAGTCAATTTTAATAACATTAGTCGAAGCTCTTTTTCGACCACCATTTTGAATTCGTAAATGTTATATTAATCTTATTGTTTACGAATTATTTAATAGTATTTATAGAAATACAATGAAAAGCAACGGAAAGAATATAAAGTAAGAAAGGTTTTTCTATTGGTATCATTTTCCCTTCCATTCTGGTAAATATTTACTTGTTCGTTTTAAGGATTCATCTGAAAAATTTATATTTATCTCACTCATTCCAACTAACGATAGATTGCCAAATAATTCTAAAAATCCCGAAAAGAAAGAAGAAGAATAAATTGTCTAATGTATTTATTTTTCTAAAGTAAAAAACAGACGATTCATACACTATATAATACTTTAATTGCGGCAGACAATATTTCAACCAGTTGCTAATGTTTATATGATAATGGTAATTTTGATACTTTAAAAATGTTAGACCACCGAAATACTCGGTACATAATAGAAAATAAACAAAAAGTTTAACTATATCTTTTCTGCGTGATTGTTTGATTTACATATAGTAGTCAAAAACAAATTAAAATACTTAATTTTTAACTTCAATTTTTCAAATCAAATTTATTCAGTGATGAAGAACATTTAATGGCTTAGCATGAAATATGTTCAAATGTCTACAGATTTAATATCATAAATATTTTGAATAAAATTGAAAAATACTTAAAGAAATGCAAGTCATATATAGGAACAAAATATCAATATTATAAGTCAAAAAATATCACATCATAAACAAATTAAACATAAATGTATTGCGATAATGTTTAAGAAACTACATAATTAAAGAAATCATTAAAAATTAAAAAAAAATATTATAATTAATTAAACAAACTAAAATTAAAAACAAAAATGAAAATCTTTTCAGAACTGAAAACTTATATAAAGAAAGCCAAATGAAAGAAAAGTAAAAACTTAGAATAACATAAATAATGTTTATTTATTACTGTTCCATGCTTCGGAATGGAATAATGTGTGTTAAGAACATTATTACTGATCAAATCCTCACACTTCAGTGAATAACATCGTAATAAAATACGATAAAAATACCATAAATCAGCGAAATTCAGAAAATCAACCAGAATGGAAAAGAAAGTAAGAGCATTACAAATATAAATCAAATTGAATTAATTTGCAAACCGCAAGAATATACTTAAATTAATATCTAAAATATTGTAAATCCAATAAAATCTAAAAACATATTAACTAAACGTATAATAAGCATGTAAAAAACAAAATATAGAGATAATCAACGACACATAATCATGAACAGTGTCGAAACTTTTTAGACAATGACCATTCTCTGAAAGTAATAATAATTACATAACCGTATAAGCTCTTAAACTAAATACGATTTAATAAAAAAAAAACAAGCATTTCAAAAAACAAAATTTTTAGAATAAATAATTATATATTACAAAGTTTGAACGTAAGTCTACCACAACTCAATAAGAAAGAATTTCTCACATCAAAGCAAACACCGATATTCTAATATATTATATATAGATATATATATATACATGTTATTACACAGATATTAGCAGTAAGGAGACACATAATATATATATAGATAGAGTTATGAGAGATATATATATTATTATTATTGTTATTGCTGGCTACAATATTGTTATACATAGAGCACATATTGTTATATGATATATTATTATAGTATTACATATATATATATATGTCATATATATAGAGTTCATATATATGCTACAATATAATGTTAGATATATATTTCTCTGTCAGTACCTTACATAACCTAATTTTGTCATATATATATAGTTATTATATATATATATACAAGTATATATATAAACAAAAATTAATATATATCAGAGACAAAATTCAATAAATTATAACAAAAAAGCGCAAATATCGCTAATCAATACTGGTAAATATTAAATTTTAAAGAAAAACTTGAAAAAACAAAAGAAAGTAGTACAGATCTGCTTTACTCGATTTTAAATTTAAAATGGCTGGTTGGGTGTATGCATACATATAATGAAGGGTAATTTTTCAACAGTCTCAGATACGGAGTGTAATTCGCTTCTTAACAGAAAAGGTATTGTGTTGTAATTCTTTGCTTCGAATTCTTTTGATAAAATTCATCATTAATCAATTTTTTGACAATGCGTAACCTTTATTTTTTGCCCGATTAATATACGTTATGAATTTCGAACATCGTAATGCAAACAGTACGTTTAAAACAACTTCCTTGGAGGAAAAGCACACAAATATACATTAATCCAACATGGCAAACAAATTAACATTAATTTTTTGTAAGACTAAGAAGCTGAAAACCTTAAAAATAACTCCAATATGAAATTAAATTTTATGTTGCGCGATGTTTTTTGTCTAAGACTTCGTTAACTTTTCAAATATTTACTCAAGGTTCACGAAAGGACTTAGAATTTAATTTAATAAATAAGCTAACCAACCTTATAAGATGAATTCAGAATTTAAATTCCGTGTCATTAATTCAAGCTTTTATGCAAGCAACGTCTCTGAATAAATCTTAACTAAAAATTATCTGTCAATTTCTTAATTTCCTCTAGCAGTAAATCATTTTTTTTCTTTGCAAAATTGTATCTTCATAATTTAATCATCAAACCATTCTATTCATAAAAATAATTTCTTGATCTTTGATGCATGTATCAAAAGATAAATACTTTTGCTAATTAAAGGGATTTCATGGACAACCTTTTATGCAAATTATATATGAGATTATCTAAGACAAGTTGATATGCTTTTTCTTCTACTGCCTTAATTAAAAACAAACATTTTTAAGTGGATTCGAGGAAGTGGAATAATTCTCTGCTAATACAAAACTCAAATCATGCCCGTGACTTGGGCTTCTTTTTTCTCAGTGCAATCAGCTCAAATTCTGTCACTGTGTAATCAAAACAATTTCAAATAAATTAAATCTTTGACTTTTTAACTTTAACGTGAAATATTTTTTTTTTGTTTTCTTTTTATTGCATAGTTATAACAAAATGGTTTTTAAGCTCTTTTTTCTTTTTATATCTTTGTAGAATTAAAGAAGTTTAATTATTTTCTAAATAAATAAAAATCGAAGAATAATTTTTAAACACTGATTAAGCTACTTTTAAAAATTATTTTTAATTATTATTTAAGTAAAAGATTCCATGTATATATTACGTATTTTTAGCAGTGTTGTAGAGTGATAGAATACGTATGTATACCAATGAAATTTAAATGAAAAATGATTAAATTTTTAATAAGTAATATAAAAAAAAATTTAAATCAATTCCTGCTTGGTCAACAAAGAAGAATTTTATTTTAGCTACTTTTTATGAAATAATTACAATTAATATAAATATGTATATACATATGACAGAATGACAATTTTAAGTGGCAAAATAAATTTATCTGGTAAATAAAATGGTTGGAATGTAGTTTAGCCCACAATCACCCTGGACGACTGGAATTATTTGGCCATATTTTTTTTCAAAAAAAATCGCCAAGTTTGGCAATTTCTGAAATCGCGCCAAGTGGTTGGGCTTAACTGTATTTTCAATAATTGAATTTAATTAATATTAGAAAAAATCTGCATTAACACCAAGTGTTATCTACTACAAGTTTTAAAAAAATGTATTTGAACTTGAGTGGATGAATAAAAAGTATTTTATTATCGATTGAAAATTTATACAAGATATATATAGGGAGAGTGTTAACTGTAGGGAACGTCACTTAAAAACCAGTTGATTTCTTTAGAGACGAAGTCATCCAATGAAACTCAGTAACTGAGATGCGCGCGCACCTACGAAAAAGAGAGATTGGATGAAGGAGGAAAGAAACAAAAAGCTAGTGTATGTATCATGGCGGATGTTTAGCGGTTAAATAAAATTTATTAGTCATCTCTTGCCTGACTGTGTTCGTTCGTAATACGTTATATAACTAATAGTAGGGGTTTAAAAAGAATGGGAGTAAAATGAAAGAGATTTCGAAAATAAAGAATTAAATTATTTCTTTGGAATTTCACAGATTATAACACACGTCTATCTCTTTTAATTTAACTCTATCGACATTATAAACCTTAGTTAAGTATTCAATATATTCATAATATTCAACTGCAGAGATGTTAGAAGAATACTTTATTTTCTGATAATCTTGCTTAATAATTAGTTTTCCTTGCATATTCGGATAGACGTCAGATTGGTTGATATTACTAACGTGGCGCTAGAAGTATTACGAGAGCTATTGGCGATGAACCTCGTAATTCTAAACCACGGTCAAGTGACAAGTACGACACCTGAATCGCACGCAGAAATATTTTTGCTTCTATCATCAGAAAAGAAATTATTGTATTTATTTAATTACCTGTTAATTATTGCCTAGATTGTTGAGTATTACTTTTAGAATTCAATAGTGAGAAGAAAAAAGATATTCGTGTTAGAATTTTTTAAAACATTTTCTAATATAAACTTTTACCAACAAAAAGTCTCACAAGATGCATTTTTAGCATTTTTAATGCTCCTACTTTCGCTTATTACATAGGAATATAGTTAAAATTTAATTATTACTAAGAAACATCCAATTTATTCTACATATTAACGGATTCTTATCAATATATAGTTACAATTTGTAGCTGTTAATGTCCATTTATTTGGTTCTAGAAAGCCGCTGATTGAAGGAATTTGTAGTATGGAGAAAATAGAGTTAAAAAAATCTATTGAGTTCTACAATGACAGACTTCGAAAGATCAAGAAGCTCTGGTAGAAATTTATAACTCTGGATGTTGACTATGCAGAGAAGTCTTGAGAATAATAAATAAAAGTTAAGTTTCCATCTCTTTACTATTTCTCAGTCATAAAATTTTTTAGAAATTCCGGAATAATATTTAAACCTTTACAATATTGCGGGTTAATTCATTCTACAGCTACTTGAAGCCAAACAAATATACATGAAAGACTGCAATTTACAACAATATGCGCATAAAAATCAATTAATATGCAGAATAAATTTAATTCAGATATATCTCGGTGATTTCTTTATAAGGTGACCAATCTAGGGAGGACAGTTCTTCTTTTGTAGATTTGTGACGTTGGGATAATTGCGGTTTTCTCTTCACTAACCTTGGGGGCTTTAATTAAGATTGATTGCACGAACAAAACAATTTCTTCCCAACCCAAATGAAACGTAATTAGTTAAATTAGAGGCAGACTGAAATAAAGTGAAGTGCTGTAGGTAGTAAAGTATATAAGCAAAGGGAGTTTCACACGATAGAAGTTGAGTGTCACTAGCGTTAAGTATATGCCTTACAGGTGGTAGACGAGATCAAGAGTGGCTATAGGTGAGAGTGATCATGACAAAGCCAAGAACTGATCAACTGCAACCGGGAAGGTTTGTGGTAAGATAATCTTAATTTGGTATTAGTGAGACGGGATGGTTACCTTGGAGAGCAGGAATTCATTTGCCGTTAAAGTAAAATCTGTGGAATGAACATTGTGTCTGAGGTTTGTCTAAGTTCTTCTCGTATTAGTTACAGACTTTTTAGTGTTAGTATATTTGAATGAATTATGGCACAAGAGGCGGATAGGAATACTACGCCACCACATGTTCTGTCCTTCCTTGAAAAGCATCATCCTTATTGTCCTTCTTTTTGATATTTTGAAACTAATTTGTTAGTCTCTGTATTCTGAGATGCACCACCAAACTATTACACAAATGTTGACACAAAAACTTTCAGTATCTTAAAAAGTTAGATGGCTCGGTCTAACATCTGCTATATACCGAATTTTTCAATTATTAGAGCCTCTCTGTTCATTCTTTTAAGTTCAGACAAATGTTCAAAAATCCTTGAACCTTTTTTTCAATTATGAATTATCGGAGATATTAATATATTTTGCACGTAATCACGCACCTTTTTTCTACAAAATGGTTCAAAAGATTGAAGGTGAATATATTTCAGATACAGAAATTAGCCTCATTTCGAACGATTTTGTCTTTCAATAAAAATCACAATTTAAAAAACAATGTATTCCTATAATAATAAAAAGAGAGAGAAAATTGACAAACTTAGAAAAATCAATTCCGGGCATAATGGAAAAGAGCAACAAAAAAGTATAGAATTTTCACCAAACATGTTTGTCTAAAACAAAGATCAAATTGTCTAAAACAAAGATCACAGGAAATAATAATTTTTTGACTTCATCGCCAGTAAATTGGGCTGATATTGAAAATTGTGTTGAGTTTTTATCGAAAGAAATGCTTGATATTATAATTGATGACAATTGTCTGTTTGAAGAAACTAGAAAAGGAATGTATATTCAAATTCTGATAAATTAGAACAAAGGAAAAATTAACATGTTGATAATATTTAGCCATTTCAAAAATAAATACATTCCATCTGAAAATTTAGTTATTATTGTTGAAGTTACGTTGTGCTACCCTGGAACTAATGCAGGAGTTGAAAGAGTTTTTTTTCAATAGGTAATGAGTTTTGAGTAAGTTAGAAATCAAGTTTGAAGGTTGATTCTCTAGCTATAATACTCACCGTCAAATTCAATTGAAGGACATTTCTTGTTCCGAAATTTCCAATATATTGTTAGAAACTGATATATTGACAAAAAATATTTATTCAATGGAAAAATACTCGTTTTATTAAATAATTAAAAGGGATGTAAGCATAATTAGTATATCTTTTGTTTGAGTTAATAAAATATTTCATTTATTTAAGCTGTACTTTATTTCCTAAATTTTTTTCGTCCTCCTTTTCACTACAAAAAAATTGGTCACCTTATTCTTTGTAATGTATAAAACTTTATTAGAACCCTTCGTATATCTTGTTGGGTAAAATATAAAATGACTTAAGCCCTGTAAAATAGATTAAAATAAAAATGCTACTTCTAATAACTGATTCGCAGAATTCTAATCGTATTTCTTCTGCGAAACACAAATTCAGTTTTATACATTAGCAGGCATAAAAGGGCCTAATAATTTCAAAGTATAAGGACATTAGGTTCTGCAAAGTGGAGTTCGAGTACCTTTTTAAGGACCAAAAATTTCATTACGAACGCTTACTGAAGACATTTAGGAATTTCTAATAAAAGGGCTTATGAACTTAAATCTACTCCATTTGCCCTTCATTTGAGTTCACTATTTTTGCTCTTTATTGAAATACCGAAATCCTAGTAGCTAAAATTCTAGCAGTACATTTTCTATTTTCCATCAAACGGGATTTATGAAGATTTTAAATATTTTTCTCTCTTTTATAGTCGAGATGTTATAATGTTTATGCTTATATTTAGTCATTTCCTCGATTCATATTTTGGCGTCAACTAATTTTTTTTTCCTCTTAAAGGATTTCTTTTGCGTGAAATATTGATTTAGTATTTGGTTCGAAGTAATAATACATTTCATCACATACATTTCAAAGTCATTGTGATTTCAACATTAAGAAAAACGGTTGAGTTTTCTATGCTTCCAAAATGTGTTGTAAATGTTTGTCAAAAATTTTATTCTCATAATAATTTTTGGGGATTGGATCTGAGTAAAATAGTAAGACACTTGAAGAAAAATATCTGTCAGTCGGTTAAAATATGATTCTAGGGATATCAGTTTTTAATAATTCTTTTGGTATTCTGATATATATTTCCCTTTCATCTCATTAAATAAATATTTTAATGGTTTTTTTAGAAAGCTCTTCAGATTTCTTTCATTTTACTTTAAACTTCCTTCTTTATCAAATCAGAAGATGAATTTCTTTTAATTTTGAACCTATCGGTCATTAATTTGCGATTATGAATGAACAATTTGATCTCTTCTTTTTTTTTTTCTTTCGAATAATTATTTTAATCTTAGTTTGATTCGTTTCATTGACATATATGAACTTATGAATAAAAAATGGAAATTTAAACATTTAAAAAAATGGAATTAGTTAAAAGTGAATAATAAAATATTATTATTCAGAACGGTTAACTAATATCAAAATTTTAATTTTAAATCAAAAAGAAGGGTTTGAATTAAAGTCATTAGTAAAGAAGCCGATCACTAGTTTCACTAGTTCTTTGGATTTATATATGAATAGGTTGTAAGTTAATTTTGAAAAATTTTCTATATAAAAATTTTTTTTAAGGACGCAGAGTAACAACTTAGCATTAAAAAAATTAGATTGATCTTCAAAGTTATACAAAAAAGAAACTAAAGAAATACCTGAAATAGTCTCCCTCATTAAAATATCGAAAAAAAAATGATAAAAGAATGGCCTTTTAAGGTTATTTAGAAGTTTACCAAAGTTACTTCAAAAATTTTGATACATTTGAGCCTCTTTTGATACTTATAATTCACATAAAATAATTTTAAGACCACTAATAAAATCCCGATACTCCCCTGTTATAGTGGTGACCAACAAATTAATGGAAGCCTAGCTTGCGACACAACCTACCTGGCGATATTTCTTAGTTTCTTGGCTATTCTTCGTTGGTCGCCTCTTTCAGGGAAGTATCGAAATACCTTTTTAATTTAGTGACACTATTAGTCATAGGTATTCATGTTGTGGCAAACGAACCCTAAATGGCACACGAACAAGCCGAAAGGGAGAGGGTTGTAATTAGTGAGCGAGGGCTTCTTAAAAAATTCAATTATAACCAAACTTTTTTGTTTAGACAATCCCCGAAGTATTGATATATGAATTGTAAATTTTATGAAAGTGATTCAAAGAGATTGATCCATTGATAGTTTATTAACGTCTCACTGAGAAGCAACTTGAGAGCTTTTTAGTAATGGACCTCCTAATTTTGAACAGAGGTCAGATTGTAGGGAATTATCTTCGTCATGAATATAATAGTCATAGTGACACAATAATAATCAATTAAGACTCTTCAAGCAATTTATTCAATTTTGAATACATATTTATTTTAATAATTAATAAAATGGAGCAGTTGATTAATCGCGTATACAACCAAATATTATAATTAAGAATTCTACTCATCTTGGAAGGAAGAATTCTACCTAGGAAGTCGACTTCAAATCACTTGATCCGACTCATGTAGACTTCTAGAGACAGGATGTGAGTCAAGTTACTAAAATGGACTGATACCTAACCAAATATTACAATGAAAAACTGTACTCATCTTGGTAACCCTAAGATTTCGACTTCAAATCACTTGATCCGACTTAAGTAGACTTCTAGTTAAGCAATTTAAAACGCTTCACAGTTCATCGAATCAATATAGTGTTCACGTGAATCTCTCTATTTCCTTCTGTTTTCTCTCTCATCTTCACTATACCACTTATGTGCCATATTTTAATAACATATATCATGGCTCTTTCACAAGGATAGTTTCTCACATCAAAGATCGTAGTAAAGTAACCCCAGAATTTTGTTGCAGAAAAATGTGCTTGAAAACTCGTTACAAAATGAAAGGAGGACATCTAAGATGGCCACCCGCTCTTCTAACTTCCAATAAACGTCAACGTGATGACTTTAGAGCCCTAACATTTTTAACGCAAATCAAATCAGATACTCATTCGAATTAAGGACACTAAACCACGACTCGAAGTGACTCTATTTATTATAGAAAAAAATATCCTCATCCTACAAGAAATACTAAATAATACCAAAAAATGGTGAGAAAACAGTAGTAAGAATCGATATTTTGTTTATTTCTTCAATTGTAGAATTAGTGAGAAAATTACGTAATGAATGATACTAATCAATAGTTAATTCGCTTTGGATATCAATTAAACAACAAAAAAACCGGTTTTAATTAACATTTTTAACAACAGCCTTCACTTTTGGGTGTTACATTAGGCTTGCAAGAGAGTACAATGAAAAATAGTAACAGAGCCCACTGCTATAAATTAATACCAGGAATTATTCGTTACAAAGGGTGAAGAATTTCTCTCGTAGTGACGAATAAGATTAAATGATGCATTTTAACAAGTTCAAAATACAATCATTTGACCATTCAGTCAATTTAAAGTTCTTTCTACTTGTTACAGGAACATGATTGATCAATTTGCCGGGGGTACAGGATTTATGTCAAGGCCCAGTTAAGCCTTCCTGGCCTGTCGTTAGGCGGGAGATTAGCCCTGTCATCTCCACAGAAAGTAACGTTTCTTCTATGACACGGAGCTGAAAAACTTTCAATGAACTGAAATTCCACGTCGTCCTTACCTGCTCCTTAATTGACATGTTGAAGAGTTAATTCCTTAAAAACCGTTCTCTCTCTGCCGTTCGCTGACAGAGTACTTTTAAACGGTTAAGCGTCCCGAACAATAAAATAGGATGTTCTATTATTGGAGATGGGACAAAAAAAATCGAAATAATATCGCTGGGTTTATTGAATTTTCATTAGAAACCTCGTAATCTTGGTACTTACATGTAAATTATGTCCTTCATGATCAATAAATTACTTTGCATTCTTAACCTGTAGTATGTGGGGGGAAATTCCCTTTTTTTCTTTTTGTATTACAGACTGAGAAATAAAAATGGTTTGATGTTAGAACGTTTTAATGTTGTTATGAAATTTATTTGCTGCATCCATTTAAAAAAAAAGTTGAATAATTGTGGTTGAAAAGTTTTTTTCTGTTAAGTTTTGATGTTGTTATGAAAATAATTTTCGATTTCAATTCACTAAGATTGAATAAAATGAGAAGTTTTCTTATTGCATTCCAATTTTGATATGTCATTCTTTTTAACTTTTGTGGAAGTTATGCTAATACCGAACGGTTCACCAGGATATATTTAAAATAAATTTGTTTTTCTGTACTTCCAATTCAAAAACTTTAAATAAATGTAATTGAAAAGTTCTTTCTGGAAGAGTTTGATGTTGTTATGAAAAATATTTTTTATTCAAATTCTCAAATATTGAATAAATCGAGAAGCTCATTTGATGCATTCAAAATTTTGAAATGTCAATCTTATTAATTTTTATAAAAGTAATGTTGATAGCGAACAATTTCATAAATTAAATCTTAGAATTACTTAAGATTATCCCAGTTTGATTTACAGATATGTTCTGAAACTGAACTTTTCTTATCAGGTTTGTAAAAGCAATTCTGTAATATTTACTTTTAGCAACTTCTGAAATAAAATCTGTAAGATAAAGTAAAGAAATTAATTAAATTCATATTTTAGAACGAATAATGTAATCTAGCAATCTTAAGGCACAGAATATATAAATTGTGTAGTTTAAAATCATAATTATAATTTCTCTAATGATTAGATTAAACTACAACAATTAATTTTAATAATAAGAAAATCAAGCCATTTCCTTTAAAAATTTAACTGATTTTCTGACACTTGATAGTTATATATTATTATTCCATATGGGTACAATCACATTTTATGTATTTTAAATTTCTTTAAAACTAAATTTAAATAAGTATTATTAAAATTAAATATTAATAATTAAGATTAAAAGTATTGAAATAAGTTTTAAAAACAAATTTTAATAAATATTATTTTATGTTTACATTTTAATAAAATTTAATAAGCAAATCTATAGTAAATCCGTAGTATGTATTGTTTCACAAATTATTGTATTGTCAAATATACGTTTAAATTATGTATATTATAGTAAACACTTTATATATATATATATATAGGAGTGTATATGCTAAGAAAGAATAGATTTAGAGTGCGATATGAATATATAAATGTCACTTTCAAAGAGTTAAACAGCTTTTATATTTAGTCACTCTCAAAACAAAATTGAACTTTAATGTACTACAAGTCACATTTATTGCACATATTCTAATTTTTTGACAAATACATACATTAAAAAGAATTATCTTCAGTACACAAGCGTATCTTTTAATGCACCATAATACTTGTATATCACTACATGTCTGTAATTAGATTAGCAACAACTATAGTATTTTTTGTAATACTTAAATAATCTTTTAAAATACAAGCATTCTGATAATTTTAAACAATGGCAAATTTAACAAAGAAAAAAGAAAAGAAAAAAATCATTCAAACGATTCGAGGACTTAAAAAAAAATCCAATCGCCATTCAGATAATGAACTTAACAGCAAACGATAAGATACTAAAAAAGGCAAAAACTGTTAAAGCAGGTGATAGTATTCTGTTGAGATATTAAAGCAAGTTATTTGAATCAATTTTTTTTATCATGCGATATATGTCGCCAGTGCACAAATTCACACCAGATAGGAAGCCAAATTTGGCGTCAATAATATCGGTAAACCGAATATGTACTTCCAAAATGATAAAATTAAATTTACTTATGTGATTAAGGAAATTTTATTTTGTTCATAACTTCTTATATTTTACATTCTGCAATTAGTCGATTCCCATGTCAACGTATTAAAAATATCTTATTATAATTTACCGTTGCGTCTATTTTAAAATAAACTAAGACTTTTAATGCTTATATAAAATACAATATTGGGATATGCTTTGTGAAAATATGACATCGATAAGCGTTCTAAACATTATGTTTTATCTAAAAATAATGACAAAATCTTAAGTTTAAAGACAATATTCTTAAATAACATTTAAAAATTTTTGAAATTTTTCGTAATGTTTAACTTAAGAAGAGAAACATTTTGAACTGTTAATGTTAAATGAGTCCTGAAAAATATTTCCATTATTAAAAAAAAAATGTTACCATTTATACTCAATTACCTCTCGTTATAAGATAAATCTTTATTCCTTGAAAAAATAAAATTTAGCGTAAGTAAAAATAAAATTTATACAAATTAACTGACTATTTCCTCCTTAATTACTTGTGCGTTTTTATATAAATATTGAATTAAAAAAAACGCATCGTTAATAATATAAGCCTTAATTATACTTTAATTCTACAATCAAATTGATACAGAACTTATTATACTTTGAGCATCTTAGAAATATGATAATACTTTGTTCCTGACAAAGAGCAATTTTCAAAAAATGTGAGTTGTTCAGCATCTGTTTTGTAAAATAAGATAATTTTCTTAGAGGTGTACAAGAACTCATCTATAAATTGGCTCATTGTATGTTCTCTATAAATTGGATGATTGTATCTTTCAAGCTACCTGTATGACTCCCACGAATGTAATATAAACAAACAATACAGCTATATTTAATCGGCATTATAGAAAAAATATTATAGCCCGAATTTCATAAATTTTAGTAATGCATATTAAGTATTAACGAATAAAAATCATGTCAAAGATGGATTGAGATTTGAAGATAAAATTTAGTGAAGTTTAGAAAATACTGAAAATTTTCAAATGAAATTAATTCCATTCTCATGAATATTCATTGGTGTAGAAAATTACAATTCACACTTTATGTATTAAAAAAATAAATTTCCATCCAGGTGCAGAATTACTGATAGCTTGGTCTCGTTCTCTTTCTGAAAGCAATTAGTGTTAGTGATAGTTTCTTCGAAATAGTAAAGATTATAGCAAATGAGAGCGTGAGAGAAAAAGAAGGGGAAAAGTTAGAAGGAAAAGTTTAATTTAACACTATCATTTATTGTTTATAACTCTATTCTTTACAAAATATTACAATTTTTTTTTCAAAATAATTTAAAATTGAAGGATTTTTATTTAGCCTTTGTTATAGCAATTCAGGTTAATATATTATTGCTGCAAATAATTATTTCTATGATATGAACAACTTATTATGATGTTCAAAATAATTATGTCATAGTTAAAAGAGTACATTAACGAAAATGATGAATATAGACCTTTTTAACTTGATAACTGTAATGTAAATTCCATATTTATTTCAAAAGTAATGAGTTCTGTAATTATCTCTTTAATAGTGATCATTAAATTATAAATCACGATTGTAGAAATTTAACAATTACTACAATGGTGTTTTCTGTAATAATCGCATTAGTAATAAGGATTTCTATAATATTGCTACTCTTCTTTTTCATGAGAAATAGTATCCGTAGCAAAATACTCGCAATAATGATTTCCATAGCAGTTATATTTGAGAGGTTTCATTCCTTCGTGATGTGATTAAATTATTACTTTAGGAATCCGATTAAAAGGGAATGTTTAAAATATACAAATGCATAAATAATTTTTTTTTTCATTATTTCAGGAATAATTACGTTTAACATTAAATATATTCAATTTAATAAATTATCGTTTGCTGTAATTTTAAAATATTGTTTACGTTAATATTACCTTCTTTGCTTTAATTCTAATATTATTTTAAAAATTATATTTTTTTAACGCGTAATGGTTTATTTTATTCTTTTTGTGATCAAAAATTGGCATTATTTTAATTCTGTAGAAATTTAATGTTTCGATTTTAAAAAGAAAATGGCTATGGAATGAAGAATGTATTGGTATACGTGGAAATTGTCATTTTATTTTAGAAGTTTTAGATTATCATTCAATATAGAGTTATTTTTTACAGGTAATGGTACAAGACATACAGGTAATGGTTTTTACAGGTACAAGATTATATAATACTTTGTAAAATCCAACATGGAATAAGTAAGCAAACAGTATCATACATAATATAAATCTCTCTCTTTGTGTAACTCATAATATAATACTTTTGTAAATTCACTGTTATTTTCATTTTTTATGACAGAAAGTATTTTTGAACTATATTATGCATATTGCAACTTTCACCTAATACAAGCTTCTCTTTTTGATTAGTAATCAAGAGACAGGAATACTGATTTCAAATTCCTCATTTGATTCATGCCAACCTATTGAGCTGGAACACATCCTTAAATGATGTAAGAATTCTTAGCTTTCTTTTCGAGAATTCCATTTCAATGAAAAGGGTAATATATTCAGTTTTTAGCTAAGCGTGCTTTTTCAAAGAGCTTGCTTTTAGTAAAAGTAATTCTGGCAATGATAAATGAATCCCAGGGTGATCGTAAGCCTTTTTCTGTTTATTTTTCAAAGAAGAGTTGAGGAGATTTAACAGTTTTGACTTTCCCACTCATTTTGTAAATTTTTGTACTAATTTACACCACAACTAAATTGCTCAAACTCTATAATCAGTATATGTGTTGCGGCTACTGTGATTAATTGGTTATTATTAATATTAACTGGGAATTATTAATAATAATCACGTAAGCCGGTTAAAGTGAATAATTAATGAGAATTTATCGCTTTGACCGATTACCATTAATAATTACCCATGAAGTTTGGTCAATGTATATATTATTAGCGTGTTATGGATGTAATAATATTGTTAATGGTGGTAAGTAGAAACAATATGTAATATATATGTTACATTTATATTGTTATTTGACATCGACAAGGTGGTGGCAATTTAGATTTTGTGTTTGAGAATAAACTTATTTGACAGAAAACATTGCTTAACAATCGTTCTAAAAGTATTTATGCTTCAGTCTGCAGAATTTATTCAAGGGAATTAACTGTATTTGTTCCAGAAAAATTTATAAAAGAGAATATGAGGCTAAGAAATGAAATATTTCCTCTCATCACTTAGAATGGACAATCAATGCAATTGTGCAATAAATTTCCTATTGAATTAAATTTATATGGCAACACTTATTACTCGTAGATTAAGGAAAGTATAAAGAAGGTTTCTGCCATAACACTAGAAAATTATCAATGGTTATTAAAATATGATATTCTTAGAATTGGTTGGTAAAGAAAAAAATCATTGTTCCAGTACAAAATGAAAAAGATCCGATTGTTTATTTTTTGTAAGTAGAAGAATTTTCAAATAATCCATGAAATTCATATTGAAATCGGTCGGAGAGGGCGAAATTGAATGACGAAAGAGGTCAGGGCAAAATATAAGACTACAACAAATGAAATAGAAATAATTTATTTGAAACTTTGCGAAACTTCTCAAAAGAAACAAAGTGTTCTATTAACTAGTCTCATTGATGAATCAATTACAAGTTACGAAATCGAGTAGTCAAGTTGACCTTATTGACATACAGTCACAAGCGGATGGAGACTCTAAGTTTATGTTAGTTTATCAAGATCATTTAATGAAAATTTATTGAATTCAAAGCGTTGAAAACAAAAAGAGCCGAGGAAATCGCTTACATCTATCGGATGTACTCACAATATTTGGAGCACTGTTCATCTTACGAAACAATAATACCTGAGGATTTGCTAATTAAATTTAGAAGAAGTTTGAGGAATATTGAATGAACCCGATAATGTTCATGGAATGCCAAGGCATAGTCAATAATGTATCAGTTGAATGAGCAAACCTAGACAATGAAAAGGAGTTATCTACTTGGCTTGAAACAAACAACACAACCAAGTGGTCAGAAGGAATACAGTTATTCAATTCGTGAAATAGATCGCAGTCCATATGAAGCTATGTTTGTGCATAAAGCGAAAGTAGGTCTCCTTTTACAAATGAATCCTCAATTACGTACGAAGATATCCTCAACTTTTCAGTATCTGTTTTAATTCGAATTACACAGTTAACCATTAAGTAGAATTTCCCCTCCTATTTTTACGAATTCTGTATTTTGATTTACGCGATTTCACTTAACACTATTTTTTGAAGAATATATCAACAATGTAGACCAACGGATGACTACCTTTTGTACTTTTCTTATCTGTAATATATTATTGAGATTTTGTTCTAAATCTCTGCATAACTTTTTGCATATCTGGCCTCTTTTGTTTAAGTTAGAAAGTACTTTTTCGTCAAATGAAACTGAATTTTAAATATTGTAGCGTAGGCTTCTTGCAAAACATTTCCTTTGACTAGCATAGGCGTTTTATATAATCAAATTTCCAGCTTCTTCCCAATCAAATGAAACGGGGTTTTGCAAATTAAGTAAATTTTAGAATGTGGTGAATACATATAACCAGTCGTATTAAACGTGACAGAGAACTGAATTGAGATGTAATAATAATAAGGTTACGGCAGTATGAAGTGTGTTATTGTGATGTACGTGGATGTATTCAGTGTGTATGGTTGATCTAGTGAGATTAGGACCCAATACTATTGGATGAATTTAATACTTAACGGAGGTAATCGTATCGTTTTTTGGTAATTGTATTCTTTTGTTGAGATAACGATTGTTCAATTCTTTGCTAACTCTTAATTTCATAATTCTATATTTAGGCATTTGTAAATTACTACTTTGCATTTTATTTTAACAACTGTATTTATTTTTGTGTGATTGTAAATATTACCTTATTGTTAATATTTAAAATACTTGTAAATCTGGAAACAATTTCTTTGTAACGTTTTTCACTTTACCGGATTGGCAACAGTCTGAATGTTGACAGTTTGCTTACATGCAACGTTTTTACCTTAATGGTCATTAAGCCTAACTAATAAAAGTGTTCAACTAATTTTACGTAATCTTTCAGTAAACATTTCTTACACTTTTATATATTATTGAAGTTGTTGGTACACGTGTACAGAGAATTCAAATTGTTTCAGAGCATCTCCCTTATTTGAAGATTAATAAACACTATTTTGGAAGATAATTGACTATTTTAATTAATTTATTTGTACTTGAACTTAAGTTGAAATTTAGATCTTGTGATAAAAGGAAACTTTAATATGACTTATGAGAGGGTAATATGATTCTGTGACAGTTTTATTAATTATTTAGATTTAAATTTAGAGATTTGTGTTTTAATCATCGAACAATATTTTATTGGAAGAAAAAAAACATTAAGCTTCTTATCAACGCAGTATATTTAATTTATTTAAAATATAAATATTGTGTATCCTACAGATCTATTTAGACAAATCTTAAATATGGCATATAATTAATTTTTTTACGACACTTTAACGTAAGCCTTAAAATACCGTAAATCTGATTAGGAATACGACATAAAGTTCTCGACAAACAACCAGAGACAAATTTTCATCTACACATGTTTCCCAAAATATAAATTTCCTTCAGGATGAGACTCGGAAAAACGTCAGACCCTTCGGCACCTCTGTGTCGAAAACTTATTTCCCAACCAGGAGGAGGGGAACCTATTAAGATTTTAGTTAATTGCACTTTTCCGAAGAGTTTGCCTTTGACAAGGGTAACTGCGGTAGTAATGGATGAATCCCACAGCAATTATAAATCATTTTGCTGCTCATTATTCAACCAAAAGTTTGGTGAGATTCTTCATTTTTGACCTTCTTATGGGGTCCGCAAACTTTCCTCTTTCGTCCACGCCCAAAGTTAATGGTCTTGCGCTTCTCAAGATGCATAGTGAGGTTAAAGATAAAGTACTGCGGGTCTGAAGACATCAGACGTCGTTTCGAATATGGTGACGCGGGAAATATTCAATTCTTAGGCTGCACTGATATTAATTTTAACGGTTTCTTTGAAGGAAGAGCTATTAATTTCAGAGTTGGCTAAGATTTAGGCGACATATTTTATTTTTATTGTTAAGATTTTCACTGACGTTTGTCAAACGAAGTCGTGCTCAGAACTTATCAATTAGAATCGAATTTGTGACGTTGCGATATTCACGGTTTTCTCTTCAGAAACCTTGGGGACTTTTTTGTAAAATGAGAGAGGGAGGGGCCAGCTCGGATCTCGTCCTTATCACTTGACCAAAGTTCAAAATTACTATTTCCGTCGCCAATAACTCTTGTACTGCTTCTCATTGTGACGTTAGGAAACAAACACAACACAATTGCAGGTAATATGAATTCTATGAAATTACAACTCCTTGCTGAACAAATGCAATGTGGTTAGACAAATTAAATGAAGGTATGAATTGTTAAAGGAGTCAGAGACAAGTGATTCATGTTGAAAGGAAGAAGGGAACGGATGATAATGATAGGCTGAAAGATGTTTATAAGTTACCTGTTGTGAATTATTGTAATTACTCGTTTGTGTTGTAAAATTGGTTAGAAGTTACTCCTGGTTAGAAAAATTGGAATTCAATCAGCAGTTTTCAAGAAGTGTCACACTCGAAGCGATTGAGTCGGTAAGCTAAGACTTCCTTGTTTAATAATAAGCTCAGTTTATACCTAATTGAAAGGGATTCGAGAGAAGATGACTTTACATGTTCTGCGAAGATTGTCAATATACATTATTGTCTTTTTTCTGACATCTCATCAGTTGAACTTGTGAACTTAATGACTGTTTAATTGAACTTTTTAATGTTTGTAAATAATGAAAAACGGCTGTTCCAAGTATAAGCAGCTCTGGTCTTGCCAATCGCTCAAGAATATGTTCATTCCCGAAAGAAACCGAAAATGCAGATGCATATTAATAAGCAGTTGATCAAATTGCCTATGGTAAATAAGAAATAAAATTTTAATTGAAATTCCATGGACATTTTAAGAATTTTAAACTTGATTACTATCTGTGGCAATGTTGTGCAACAAAATTTTTCTATGATTATTTCTGGGGTTAATGTCCCAGTTGATGTCATTTGGTATTTAATAGTCAAAGGATTCTATAACTGATTCTCAATTCATCGCTTACAATAATGAAAGCTACTCCATTTGAATTCTTACAAATCCTCCAGTCGCGAGTTTCTTTTTTAATTTCTTCTGCACTACAGTTACACAATGGATTATTAACTTCCGTACCTAGTGTATGTAATTTTTAGAGTCTCTATTAGTGAATAACTTGATCCTAGAAAGATAATTAATCTTTGTCAGCCAAATAAAGTTGGTATTATTTAAACTAATTATATTTCTGTTTCGTAAGTAAATTCCCTAAAAATTCATTTTCATATTTCTTAAATATATACTCTGGAATTTTGAACGTTTCACTAAATTGATCTCTCCCATTATTTAATTTTAAGCAATGAAAACAATGTTGACGTTACTTATTCAATAGCTTATTTATGTCTATGTTAAGCAAATCAGAATAATTTACTAATTTTACTCTCGTCACTGAAAGTCAAAGAATGAATAAATACAACTCAGTACATTTTAAATAATAGATTCTCGGAAAGAAATCTTACTCTTACAACATATGCGTGCCAGTGAACAAAATAGCAAAATGTATACATAACACAAAACTCATTTCCTAGCTTTGCTATGTTATAGCTCTTAATAACAAACACAATATGTTTGTGCCTAAATAAAACGAGATATACCTGTTAAAATATAAATTATGCGTACACAAAACAATAAATTTTTCTTTCATCAAATTGATCCAAATATGCTAATCGAAATGCTTAGAAATGTGTGTATTCAAGATACAAAATAATTCAACTTAATGAGTCAATAATACTTAAATACTTCCGACAGGAATCTGCTTTTGAAACGCTCGCGCGAAAATAAAAACATTCTTCGCGATAACTCGCATCACTTTAAACATTATTACTTCAAATGTGAATAAATTCTTCAATAAATTTCGCCTAAAATGTAAATATTTATCCGAATTCCGGCATAAAATTTCCGAGACGAACATTCTATCGATCCAAGTTTATGGTAATGAAGGATTTAAGATACTGTGTTATATCTAGATAAGTTTTTGAATACATTAGAGTAAACCTGACAAGCGATGTGTTCTAATGACGTTGGGTTATTTAAAAGTCTTTATGAAGATACTCATTACAGTTTTTGAGTGATGTCGAAATTTGCAGTAATTTGCATTGTGGTGGGTAGAAGCTTTTCTCTTTCTCCTAACATAGTCGTACTTTACCTACTTGAATGAATAGAAAGAACTATAAATTTATATATACTACACAGATGATCAGTATACGAATTGAAGAATTTATTCCAAGTTCCGAACAATATTTTAGAGAACGCAATTATACGTCCTTCATTTTACCACTATTACAAAAATAAACTAACACTTTATTATCCAACATGGCGACGAATTAGAAACTTTGGAACACTGTTCACTATTCAGTACAGAATTAGAAAAACTTATAAACTATCAATGAATTTAATAAACAATAAATAAAAAAACATACATCAATAATTGTTTGCATACAAATATTGTAAAAGCAAACTTGTTAAAAATAAAATTAAATGAAGTAATATAGATCGTCGGCCTAAAACAGTGACGAAATAAATTATTTAAAATTTGAAGTATGGTGAAATCTAGGGAGAAGATTCAGTGTATTTTTTTTCGCAAAGGGTGCAAAAGCAAAATTAGCATCAATGTTAATGTACAAATTATTTCTGGAATATTGATATGAACTTAAAGTACGAGACAATCATTTTGAAATAGAATAAGTTTACAATCTCTTTCGTTTCCATTGTTCTAAAGGATTTAGAAAAATCATGCTTTTTCGGCCATAATGAAATTTCACCTTAGGGAATTTAATTAAAAAAAAATCTCCATTTCTATAATAGGAATAATGGAAATTATATGCTTTAATTGAAATGCAATCTCTTGCAATTGTTGTTAATTTTATTTTGATGTTTGGCTCTAAAAGATATATGATCGACTATTTTCGTTTTAATGCACATAGAAATTCTGTACATGACATAAAGCGGGAAGTGGTTCTATGATGCATTTCAGATCCTTATTCATTTTTATGTACCGTGGCAGTTTTGATAATTACATATTAATTTTTAAATTGTTTTAATATTTTAAAATTCCTTAATATGAATGAATTCTGAAAAAATTTAAGCAGATTTTTTTATTTATATATATTTGCACCCTTTTCGATAAATATTAACACAATTTTTTTTTCTCACATTTTTCCAATTTTTCATTTCTGTTATTCTAAAATAAAAGCTGTATGTTATATTTTAACCTCATAATACCATAGCTCTTAAAAATGACCATGTTCTCATTAAATCGTTTAAAAGTAAAAAAAATAGACTATTTTCATTAGCCTCACTTTATTGTTTATTGCAGCGCCATCTTACTATTACAATCCAAACATATAATATTCTTAAAAACAAAAATAATGTCAACTTTACGTATTAAATAGAAGAAAAATAAATGATTGCGTGATAAGAATCACAGTATTGAATTAAATATAAAAATTAAATCAAATGATAAAATAGAGATATGACAAAAAAAATGTGTTCATATTTTAAAATTAAAGCAAACAATAAAATTGAGAGTTGACAAAAATATTTTGTTCAAACATTAAACTTAAAGCTAACCATATTGTATTAAATTAAATATATACTAAGAGAAACGTAAAAATTCTTTGTGTTGTAGCAAAATGAAAATATAAAATAGATATTTACATATTGGTCTACACTCAACATTTGTTGTTGATGTATGACATGAATTAAATAGTTTTTTTGAAACATAATATCAAAACAATCAGAAACTTAATAATTTTTATTTTGGTTTTAGGCTATGTTTACATTTTTATTTACGTAAAGGTGAACACCAAATTGTTGAATATGATAACAATTTCAAACATAACCGAAACATTAGAAACTGCGATTTCTGTAGATATTAATTCGCATATCACATTGAAAAGTAAGCAATTTCTTTGAGAAGCGACATACGTTCTATGAGTAACATTAAGTACCATATTAATTAATAATAACCCTCTGTATCTGATTGAGAGAAGCACAATGGCAAATATGAAATAATTTAGAAAAATAATTAAAGGGACATTTTCGTTTTGCATTGAGTGTTAAATTTATTTTGAACAGTTCGTAAAATTTTTAAATAATCAGTAAATATTTTATCTTATATAAAATACTGAATTTATTTTAAGCCTTCTATGTTGAAACACGTTTAAATATCAAAATAATAAGATTATAATGTATGGAAAATAGAATGATCGAAGGAAATTAATTTTATTCAAATGAAAATGAGCAATAATTAATAAAAAATAAGCCGACCCTTACATGTTAGTGAAATCAGAATACCATATTAACAGCAAAATCATATTGTAGAATGATGACATCCGTCAAATTAAATAACATACTCTTACAACAGTTAAAGAAAATCTCGTTTTTTTTTTTTGTGTGGTATTAGTTGGTCACATATTGTGTGTATGAAAATTAATTAAAAATTAGTTTTTTTATGAATCAGATTTCCAGAAGAGCATTTGTTTTTTCTCAATGATCGCAAATTTGGTATTTTTCGTCATATATCATGTGATGTTACGAACAATTTATAAACTAAACTAAATCAATATTAAATATAAACATTTTATAAGTTATCTTAGACAATTTATTAATTTTTTTAAGGAAAAGTAACATTGAGTGTCTCAATATTTGTGTTTTATATTCGTTTCTAACATGCCTATAGAAAAATACGAGTTTAGTGAGTAATTAATTGCAAGTATAATTTTGTGATTTATCATAAAGAAGACTTTCTGGGAGAAGGACAGAATGATTGTGACATTTTTTTTCTTCTGTTAACGTCGTACTTAGAAGCAACAAGAGAGTTTTTGGAAATGGAACTCGAAATTTTGAATTTTGGTCAGGTAATGAGGACAACACTGAGCCAGAACTTCGGTCTCCAAACTTACACACCACGCCAACGAGAGGACTTGATACCATGACCAAATTTAAAGTGCATCCAACCTGCTACATAAAAGGATCTGAAGTCGTTTCAAGGCTTGAAGCCACGACTGGACGAAAACAACGACCCCTTGATTTTGCGACTTTAAAAATCATGCTAACGTGGCCTAAGAGCGAATACACTAAAAAAATGTAAATTTGTTACATCTTACTTACGTATGCTATAAATTTGTATACAAAGGAAAGGAAAAATAAACATTGTTTCAATAATTCCTGCTTACAAAAAAGGAAGCGAAAGATATTTGATGTATCTATCATAAATTTTAGAACAAAAAGAAATTCAGATCTAGTTTCAATAATAGGTGAATAGATTGAGCATTATAAATCAAGGTAGAAAAACATAATTATGCAAATTGTGAAAGAGACCACTTAGACAATTTTTTTCAATGTATCTGATATTCCTAGAGAAAATACATATAAATGTTTCTCCGACATACCTCGAGGGAAATGAAGGATATTTTCAAGATTGAAAGTAATGGTCGTAAAATTTAGTTTTCTTATATTCGCCTGAATTCTTGGATATTACATATGATATATATTCATGATATAGATTCCAATATATATATGTGCGTAATAAATTCTTAAGCTATAGGTTCGAAACTTTTAGGACGTTTGAATTCAGAGCTAAACTCATAGTAAATGTTTCATGTTATATAATGAATATATATCAGTGATAATTTAATTTGCAAAAAGTAAAAACTTTGCAAGTCTTACTAATTAAGGCCATAGATAGTGAGGGATTTCGAAAATCCGGGTTAACTTGAGAATGGGAGAAAATGGAATGAAACAAAGTTTCAAGAGATCAACTATTTACAAAACAAACCGAGCATGAAGCATATTTACATGAGGTACAAGCGTCTGTGATTAATACAAGTGCTCTTAAAGATTTTTATTGCATATTATGTATCACCATATATCATTATTGAAAACTTATATTTTTGGTTAAATGGTGAGATTGGACCATTAGTTGACCATGGTCCACCTTTGCTTCGAACCCTCGGCCTTTCAATCCGATGGAAAGTTGTCCAATCCCTTTTTGCTGTGCTCTTGTTTTTGGATCAAAATGGATTCCCCTTCGAGAAAGTAAAAAAAAAGTGTTTTAACTTCTGACTTTGTTATTGAACGGACCCCATGCATACTCCCTCACCAGTATCATCATGATTGTAAAAAAGGACTTTTCTGAATGACATTTGTGGAAAAGATCGCTTTTTCATCCATTACTGAAATTAATACCATCCCCTTCACTGTATCCTTTTTTAACTTTTTCCATTTGACGTCATCATTATTTGGGTATATTCACCACGTGAGTTGTAACGGTATATCATTAGTTGTGATTTATGTACAGTTGTTTTAGTTAGATACATAAAGGCAAGTTTTTGCGTGGGCAGTATATACAACAAGTAGTTATAGGCTGTGCTGCCCTCTAGTATTCAAGTCCTTGGTCACTCCTTCGGTGGATGATGTGTTCTATTCGGTGGTGGAAGAGGACAGTTTGTCTTGAATACCAGAGGCTTTTGTACTCTCTACGATTGGGTCCCGAGGAAACTCGTCATATCGCTTTTTACACTTATCTTATGAACTAGAGTGAAAGGGATTCCCCACCGGGATCGTTTATAAGGCGTTTTAACTTCTTGGGTTATTGTTGAAGATCTGTCATAAATTTTTTACCTACTTTAAAAGTTATTATTATGGTTACTATGCTCAGCATATTTATGAAGTCCCCTCTTTATATATATATATATATAAAACATATTTTAAATATTTAAGTCTTCTTGATCATTTAAATTAAGTACCTTTATTTTTATAAAAACTCATGTTGTTGAAGAATTATGATCGGAGTCTTACATCAACATTGATTTATATCTAAATTTGTTTTTTTTAATGAAGACACTTTATAATCACCTCATTAACTCAATTTTTCTATCTACCAGATAATCTGTGTCCCAAGCTAGGTCAAACCAGAAAAGCTTCACATACATGTGGTCTAGTTTTTCGATTAGAAATTGGAAAGTACACCCAAGCATGCAAAGCTCTAGCAAAACTAAAATTTCGTCTCCAATTACTAAATATCGAACAAATACTCCCCTATTACCAAATATCGAACAAATACTCCCCAATTACCAAATATCGAACGAATACCACATACTCATTTAAAGAACCATCAGAAAGCCTGAGAGTGGAAGACAGGCTTTTTCCGCTATGTTTATATAATCAAAATCCTCCTGCATGAGAACCCCCTTCGTCTCAATTCGAGTAGATCAAATCAACATGTATCAAAAATCCTTTGGACTAATAGGGTGGTCTTGAGCTTAAAATATTAGTTCTTAAAATGATTCAAGACTCTGAAACGTATACATAACAGTCGGTGGTTGAATGTGTAAACTTTCTGTAACTCCAGCGTTAAAGAAAGTTTACACATTCAAAAAGCCAAACCGAAATGGTTAAAGAATATTAAAGAAAATTCTGCAGACCCATCTAGATCCTCCGGAAATTTGGGTTAAATGGCTCCATTTAATATTTCCAATTAGGCAAAAACAATAAATTTCCATTTATATCTGTTAAATTTAAAGTCTGTTGAAATTTAAAAATCGAAATCTTATTTTTAGACAAAATTTTACATGTATTTTACACATTTAATATAAGTATAGAGACATAAGTGCGGATAACAGACAAAACAAAAAACATATACTATCTAATACTATCCTCAAAAAAAGGTCATTATATACTTTGAGGAGTTCAGTTAACATTGAATTTTTATTAAATGTTCTAAAAATGAAGCAGGTATTACCGTTTATCACATTGTGATTACTTTTCAAATAGATACTGAATGGTTTAAAAAAAAATTAAAAAATTACATATACATGTAAGTATATGTGTGTGTTTGTGGGGGGTGCGTGTGTGTGTATTCACATCAGTCGTGACAATATGGATTTTTCTGAAAGTGATTTATGATCTTCAACTGTTGGGGAAAGAGTTCTTTCTTGGATCGAAAAGGGTTAATAACCCTTGATCTAACGTAATACACCCCTTTAATAGAAGAGGATGTGTATATTTAATAATAAGTGTATAATTCTTACATCATAAATTCTATACATGAGATATTCAAACAAGATTTTACCAACAACGTAAATTTTTTTCCATTGATTGTCTGCGCAATTCTATTGATATGAAAAGCTTTTAGCTTCAAGATCAAATTTCAAATAAGGGTGAAAATAATATGGAAAAATAAAACATAAAGCAGAATTTAGGATGTTGGTGATTGTTGCATTATTTAAAAATCAGTGTTCTCTGCTTATGTAATATACCATTGTAATAGAGATCTTATGTAAGGGTAACATTGATTGCATTTCTCAGCAATAAATACTATGTAAAACTATGTACTAGACATAAGTATAATTTATAGCTAGACGTAATACTATGTATAAGACATAAATATAAGTTATTACCTAAGGTATTAAGCATATATATGACTGAGTATCTCTGCACTTTTTTTGAAAGAGAATCTTTCAATTTCGAGAACATTTTCCGAACGTGCGCCCACCCCCCCCACCCCCCCCGGGGGGGGGGAGCTCACAGCGAACAGCAATTCGCCTTTTCCCGTTTTTAGAAAAGAGCAAAGCCCCATTACATGGCGGGACGCACCTGTCATTTTCCGAATCCAATTATTCCCCTCCGGATCTACCCTCCACCCCTATTTCCCGGATTCAGCCCACCCTAATAGAAAATAATTGCTAGGTCAGGGCTACCGGCAGATGAATTTTTTTTCTTTTTGTTAGAGCACGCGAATTTCTTTTAAAAAGGAAAAAAGACAATTTTTCCCATCGAGAAGAAGAAAAAAAAGACATACCTAATCTTTCCTTTTCGTTTTATGTGACTCCTAGATTTTTAAATGCTTCCTGGAAATATTCGTTGTCTGATTCCACGTCTGTTTTGTAAGAGGGGAAGGGAATATCGGAGTTACACTGCTGTTCATGGAAAAAATTAGAAAGGAGAGTTTGTATCGAGTCGGAGAGTTTTAAGAAATAGATACATACTTTAAGTATCGAATATTTCATTAAAACTTACTGCAAAGTATGTTTTAGGAGATTTAAGACGTTTGCGATGCATTTCCTTCATTACAGCCATCTTAAAGTCTAATTAAATAGTGAATAAGCTCAATATTTCAGCCCCATGAATGGTAAAAGAAAGACAACACAATTTATCAGCTCTTAACATAAAATATCCAAGATGACGTTCTCTCTATATATTTAATCTCTCTAAATTCAACTAAACCTAGTTTGTATTTTAATAATAAAATCTTAGCATGCCAAATCACTTGTTCAAATTCACACAGTTCTTGCTTATCTCAAATTTAAATCTTATTTCTCTAACCAGGAGTTACTTCTAGCCAAATGATTAATAGCACTGATTCAATCAAATTTACAAATATATATTAGCTCGTTGCAATCTCCTATTTACTTTCTTTTTCCTTTCAGTTCCCTTTAGCTTATATATCGCTTCTCTAATTCGGTTTACTACACTTCTTAGCTTCTTATAATTTACCTAATCATGTTTCATTTAGTTGGCAAGGAGTTGTAATTGTGTAAAATTCAAATTACCAAAAAGTAACTAAGGTGAGTGAAGAGAGAATCGGGAAATGTCCAACACCACCCTTTTGTAACATATTCTCTGTATTTTTAATTTAGATGGATACATTTCATCAAATATTCATACATTTCATTCAATATCTTACAGTAAAAGTTTCTGTTCCGGAAAGGGAATTAAGGTACTTGAGACACTAAAATACTTTACATTTGCCTTTTTTTTTTTTAATTTTGCTGTTGAAAATGAAGGATGCTTTTAGGTGATTCCGTAGGTGTAAAATTAAAAATAATTTGATTATTAGAACGTTTTCTAAGAGTGAATCTTAAATTTATAAGCACGAATCCCAGGTTATGGAGAAAAATATCTGCATTTATGTTTTCTCATTTTTTTTTTATTTATTTATTTATTTATTTTTTTTTTTTAGGATTCAGTACACTGTCTTCAATTTCTACTTTCTACAGAGAACGTATTAGTTTTTCTAAAAAATATACCCAAATTTTGAGTATTGCACAATAATTATAAAAAGTTATGGGACGTTTGAATCAAAAAAATATAATTTCTAAAATTTTTATTTAGTTTACTTTTTGTACTGTAACTATAATCAGTATATATGTGGCTACCATCTGTCATTAATTAATTGTACTGCCATCCTTCGTTCTAATTAAATAATTGCTAAGTACTTGACTCGAAATGAAAGTTTGTAAGAACAAGTCAAAATTCTTTATTTATCACTGAATAATAGGTACGGGGTCGCTCTCTCTTGAACCCCATTTTTCACTCCAATCCTAGATCATGATTTAAAAATGAAATCTTCACTTACCAAATCAATCATTCTGATTGAAATTATTTTCATTTACAGTAGCTTCGTATCATAGAACTTAGACAAATAATTACTTCAATCCGAAATATTATTTAAGATATTTCAATCCACTTTAGTAACAATTATCACCTTTCCATTATCCTATGCCTCCCCTCATTTTTCTTTCAATTCTATTTCACTTATATATCGCTATCTGTAATTTACATCACTTCTCTTCTATATTAACCTAATTTATCTAATCATGCTTCAGATAGGTTTGGAAGAAATTGTAATTTTATGCAAGTCAAATTACATAAAATATCCGAAGCTATTCAAGAGAAATTCACAAATAGTCCAAAGTTACATATGGAGTGTTATGTTAGTAAAAAAATATGTTCGTTCTTAAAGATATAAATACAGAGTAAAAATTACTTAAGATGTACCGTGATTCACAAATGTAAATACCTTTTTCTTGATTATTAAATGTTCATACATAATTATTTATGTTTATAAATGTAATTTTCTTTATATAAGCAGATACACAAATATACAAATATCTGAATGTTAAAATATAGCTTTCGGTTATTTTAGTTTTAAAAAGGGAGCTTTAATCATAGATGGCATAAGAAAAACTAAAGTTTTTCTTGCAGAATGCGTATCACTTATTTTAAAACACATTAATCGTGTGGAATAAAAATTCATTTATCAGATGTACATTTTAATATGGAAATTCTAAAGTATATATATATATTATATTATATTATATTATATATATATATATATATTACAACTTTTTGGTATAAAAACGGGAATCGCAGCAAACGATTTCCTTCAAACAAGAAATCATTATCGCCAATTTTACGAAAAAGTTGAAATTAATTCACCAAACGATATTTTGAAAAAGTTGTTATCAATAAGAATTTATTGCATCAGATAACGTGCACATCATCTCAATATGAAAGTTCTAAATTATTTTTATAATATATAGTTACAAAAATGGAAGTTATACAAAACTATTTTCTTCAAATAAAAAATTATTATTTCCAGTTTTATGACAAAGTAGAAATTAATTCACTAAATGATATTTTGAAAAAGCAGTTATTAATAAGAATTTATTACAACAGATAACTTCTTTTGCTGTGACGCCATTTAGCTGACTATTGCATTTTTCGGAGAGAGAGAAATAATGATCTATCAAGAACATATATATTTTTCCCCAAATTTTCTTTGCAATAAAACGTAACAATTTAGATTTGTAAAAAGAAATTTACTTTTATTACGGAATTCACTTGATCTTTCATTGATTTTACACCATACCGGAAAATTAGTGCTAATTTAATGAAAATAAGTGTTGAAGTGAAGTTAAATTCCAGTTAACGTGCAGTATCCCCCATTATTCCTCTCAAACTGTATTTTAGTGAAACCAAGTTGAACGAATCATTCGATATGAGCATTGCCAACTCTTCGCCAACTGTAGCCTATTATTAACAAAAGAAAATTCCTTATTTAGCAGCTAATACTAATACAAAAGTAATAATGGATCGTTTCTCGCAATTAATTTTGGATTTACTCACAGATCCTAAGCAATGATTTTGTCTTTGATCGAATAGTTATGTAAGAATTTTTCCGATTTTCTATTCATAAAATACGAATATAAGTCAGCAGTGCCCGAAAATTCCCGAGATTAGAATCTCTCCCTAAATGAAGTATACTCTGCAGTATAAAATATATAATTATCGGTGCTTTCCTATTACAATGGCGCCCGACAATTAATCGCCAAATGACTAAGAAAAATCGCCAAGGTAGGTTATATTGCACGATAGGTTACACGAGTTTGGCAATGATCTTAGCGTAATCGTAATTTGAAGGGCACCATTTTAACAGGAATGTACCGAATTATCTTAGTTAATTTGATTTGTTAAAATATCGTTACATTAGAGCTAAGATGAAGTCTGTTGGGGATTTGATTTTGTTTTGATTATTTATTAACGTAACATTTGAAGCAACACGTGAATTGTTCACCCGTTATTTAGTAATTTTAAACCATGATCAAATAATGAAGTCAATACCTCAGCTATCTCTTTCCTCTCCAAATTTCCTCACCATGCCAAGGGAGGATTTGGTGCACATCGACAGATTTAATGTGCATCAATCCTGCTACATGAAATGTCTTTTATGGAATCTAAACTCAAATCCATGATTCTGTAGAAACAGCATAGGTTATAAACTTGTGATCATGACAACTTGGATACTTTAAGTGCAAGTCTGTTTCTGAGGACTTGACAGCCATGAACTGGTTGTCAAATAATGAGACAGTTGATTGAGTTATTATGCACTGCTCTTCAATCTTTCACACTCCATTCTGGAACTTCGGTAGATTGGTGGATAGATAGCAGATTCGTAATTGTCGATGGTTCAAGACTCTTCTTTCCAATGACCGCCGTGGTAATCTATAAGTAATGGACTTGAACTTGCGATCAATGTTGTTTCTTGTCTAGTTGGGCGGGACTCACGGCCAACTACACAAGATGTTACTAAAGACCCGCCATGTAGTGGGACTGATGCACATTAAATCAGCTGAGACTCAGAGTTCTCGCGTTGGTATGGTGTTGAAGTTAGGAAAGGGAATGCCTGTTCAGGTGTCATCCTCGTCACTTGACCAAAGATGAAAATTACGAGGTCGATCGCAAATATTTCTCGTCCGACGTTAATAGAGCAATTAATCAATCAACCAAAGGTACGTCACCTAGCGGAGTTGAAGCACCTTAAATCTGTCGAGATTCAAAATCCTCGCGATTATATGGTTTGGATGTAGAGAGTGTGGAACTATTTCAGATATCAAACTCAGGATATGAAAATGGTTAAAATTACGAGACGTATTGGCTGTTGTTCGTAGATCTTTGTATGGACAAATACAGACAGCCGGAAGCGTACAACGCAACAAATAAATAGAGGACTTTGGTGTCTAGTTATATTTAAGATACAGAAGCCACCATTTAAATGGTTTTTGAGAAAATTGAGTAAAGAATTTGTAATCCGTTAGGTTTTTGCTCAAACAAATGGGCATCACAGTTTCTTAAATATTTTCGAAGAAAAAATACAAACTCGATTATACTGAAAGAAGCAGACAAATAAATAATGAGAAGCAAAATCGAATACAAACATTTCTAGATCTTTTGTTACAATAAACTATTTCATATTTTACTATCTTAACTAGTATCTTTCTTAACGATAATGCATAAAAAAAAAATAATAAACTTTACCTAAATTGATTTTTTCGTTTGTGAAACATGTACTAGAAATTTTCCTACTCAGCTTTTGTGTCTAGACATTCAATTAGTACAAGAGTAATAATTTTCGGGGATCAAAAGTTTTAAAAAGATTACCAAAGTTAGGATGCACGCTATTCTTCTAATTCGTAAATGAAATGTTCCGTGTATTTGTCGTGATGCATTACAATTTATATCTGAAAACAAAGATTTTGTAAAGGGAAATTAATTTAGTTAAGCTTCTTCCCCAGTAAAAAAGGGATTGATATATAATTAATTTTTGTGACAAATGAAATCCAAAATAAAATTATTGTAATTTATTCATACATCTGCAATTATGCTGTAATTCTTTGTTTGAAGATTTCGTTCTTTGGGTATCATTGTTCGAGTATTTACTTTTTTTTCAGCAAAATGGCTTTGTTAAATAATTTTACCCTCCCTCCCTATATATATATATATATATATATATATATAAAATGCCAAAAGCAATTCAACCTCTTATTTCTAAATTATTATATATTAATGTTGCTTTTTTCTTCTTTTTTATGTTCTTTGTTTAATTATTTATTTGGTTTCAAAAATTGTTTTATATTATTACTTGTAATATTGAGTGGGATAGCTGAGATCAAAATGTTGAAAAAGGTTTAAAATAATCTGAAACTTATTACAGTTATTTGCTACATTATTATAATTTCAATATTTCTTTTCTCAATAATTTCTTATTTATTTTATTATTTCATTATATTTATGGTTATTTCCTTTAATTTGTAAGCATTATGTATATTTTCGGAGATCTTAATTGAAAAGGTAACTTAAAGCCTTTGCACTGTTAATTTTAATCACTGACATATGTCACAGGACATTATGATTTGGCTTTTAAATCTGTTTCGATTGGACTCAAATCTTTACACAAACTTGACTTCAGGTATGTCTTTCTAGTTTCTTCAGCTTAAATTTATTAAAATTTGCATTTTGGAGTTATCCCATATTTGCCCAACAAGATGAAGTGGGGGAGGGATGATTCCATAGAACATGTTTGATCCCACAATTCAGTCTCCAGTCTGAATTTGCATGTTTTTTTTTTTTTTTTGGCAGCACAGTTTATTTCAATTTTTATTCAATTATTTTACTTATTTCTAAAAATTATTTCTTTTGTTTCTTTATGTTTTTTATTTATTTTCTTATGTATTATGTATTTTTGGTAGTTATTTAATTGTTTTATCGGATATATATTGATTTATATACACGGAATACATTATGGAACAATTAAGAGAAAAATATCAAATTATCTTTAATAGAATGCAATACCATTACATGAGTCATGTGAAACTAAAAAAAAATATTTAAAGGAACTTTGGCAAAATTCACTTGTTGTTGCATATAATTCTTTCCAATGTCCTTAATATGTATGAAATTGTTCTACGACTACAGATTATGGTTATAAACAAATATGAATAAAAATGTTAGTTATATTTAAACAAGATTTCCCAACTTCCATCGAATGTAATCAGAGCTTTTTGAAATTTGTTATGAAATATTATCGTTTTGTTGTCTGAGAGTTAAACAAAAATCCTTCTTTGTGGGATCAATATATTAATATTTCGAAAGATATTCTCAAAGGAGGTGTTTTCTAAGTAACGAATATAATTTCAACTATCTCTGTTTCGAAAAATAGTTTTTCTAACATCTCTATCCTACTGAACAGATCGAAATTTATGCTAAACTTGACTTTCAGAACCCATCAATGATTATCATTTGTTTAGATTCCTCTTACGCGAAATATAGAACGAATAATTTTTATCGTGGATTGAACACGTCCGCCCAACCGAATAAGTATCCAAAGAATGAAAAATCAGAAGTATAAAAGACAAAAGAGTCATTTGCTATTTTAAGGAAGGTTAAATCCTTTTGAATTAGTGCTTAATGTTACAGTCGAGCAGCATTACATGTTTGGAATGTAAATTTTCCAATTGTAAAGGAAGGACTATAAAGGGAAAGTAAAATCTTAGTTCTTTTTAATAACTCGACTTCACTCATTTCATTTAAGAGCTGTTTCCCAAGACAGGTTATGTTAGCATTTCGTAACAGTTCATATAAATACACACACACACACACACACACACATATATATATATATATATATATAAGCTTAAGTTTAAATTGTTCTTGCTAAAATTTCTCTAAGCTACTGTTTCCAAAAAGTATTCAACTTTCATTCATAAAAAATATTCGTTTTCTGATACCGCACTTTTACACTATAATATTCTTTAAAGTAGTATTCATGCACTTCTCTGGATGATTCCGTCACTATCAGAAACAAAGCTTTAAGGTCTTTCATGAGGTAGCTTTGTTTTCCTGGTTTGTTTCATTTTAAAAATCCCCAAGATT
Organism: Nephila pilipes; assembly: GCA_019974015.1. Classification (NCBI taxonomy): domain Eukaryota; kingdom Metazoa; phylum Arthropoda; class Arachnida; order Araneae; family Nephilidae; genus Nephila; species Nephila pilipes. Next base: position 173,977 of record BMAW01035064.1, on the reverse strand, counting down.
TATACAAAATTTAACGGAATACCGTTGTTCACGCTTGTATATTATTTTGCCTTTACTTAAATCCGATGGGGTTGCTTTAAACTTTCTTACTCATCAGCGGTCTAATGACGACATAGAGTTTTTACAGACAGGATATAATTCACGCACGCGCTTCAGAAAAGAATATTCAGAAAGACTGAAACATACATCTTGAACTTCATTTGCTTAGTATGAAAGAGTAAGATCGTATACTTTTTTTTTTTTTATCATAGTAGCATGATTTGAAAATATGAAAAATTCTTGCTAACTTTTAAATACCTTACATTATTTTATCTACTATACTTTCAATATGTTTTTCCAACAATCTGTGCCGTTATTTTTATATCATTTACAGAAACATTTTAAGAAAAGGAAGAAAAATGTGTATCCAAATGAATTTTATAATGGTATAATCCTTATATTCTTCTTAAAAAATTAAGTATACCTTTAAGGAAAACATTTGAGCTATAGCAAAATTCAAATGTTTGGCAGCGTAAATGTAATGGGTTTAGAGTTACAAGTAATAACTTGTGTGGCACTTTCGTCATTTTTTCTCGATAGAATAGCTCCACTGCCTAGGAATAGTAGTGTATAAAACAAGATTCCTAAATAAAATAATTCTATATAATAAATTAAAAAATTATTACTATACAATTCTCTGATATGCTTACCAATATAAGTTTTCATTTATTAGACTCGGAATAAGCTTAACGGGCTTTATTCTTTTACCTAATACTGCAATATATCATGAAGGACACAAATCTGCTTCCATGTTTTATAGAATCAAGCATTTTTTTTTATTGATTTCATTAACGTTACAATTAAAATTACATTTTGGAGTAAATGAGAGCCAAATATTAATACATGGTATTTGAAGCATTTTGAAGACTATTTTACAAAGTGGGAATTCTATCGTAGGTCAAGACAAAAATATCGTAATGATATTTTTTTTTGAAAATTTCGATTTTAAAAACTATATCGCTCGATAAATCAGAAAGTTTTTCTTAAGTGTTCAATAATAAATAACTGATATCAATCCTTACAATTGAGAACTGCTTTACAAGTACAATTTCTTTTGAAAAATTTAAGTAAAAGTAGTTTTTAAATTACATCTCCACATCCACTTTATATGATAAGTTATAACTCTTATCATTAAATGTTTGGAAAATTTAATTTCAGTTAAGCATCTTCTATAGTTGTAAATTAGTTTTACTGTGCCTTAGGGAACTGAGCCATTTAAAGTCAATTAAAAAAAGGAATTTTCAAATTCGCATGTTCATATTTTTATAAATAATTTTTCTTTTGAAAAGTATAGTAAAATATACTTTTTGCTGAACTATAATCTATTAATTTTTAGTTAAATTTTACTTATTTGAAAATCTTTTATTGAATGAAATGTTTTTCAAGTTACTTCATAAGATAACAATTCAATAATTGTGAGCTTATAATGCTATAAATAGTTTTAATGCTGTTTGTAAAACAAGTTTCATATTTCTAATGTTTGCCATTTTAAATGTCCATGATAAACTACAAGTAATCAATCTTAAGTCGGATTTATAATTTTCAACACTATTTTCACTCAAATAGCTTACAAAGACTTTATGTAATACATAAAATTCAATCTGTGTCCTTATAATTATTGATCATAGTATGAAATACACATAATATAAATTCTATTAAACTTACTGTAAACAAAAACTTAACCTGGAATTACATAACGCAAAATGAGTTGATAATTAATGGAATTTGCCAAAAGAATATACGTAAAAAATGGCTTATGACGGAAAAAAAAGCCCTTCCTGATTCTCCTATGAAATGCAAAACAAATCTTTTTTTGAGACGTATAAGTTAATCATTATCCCCTACAGACCCCAGACTACCACCACCGAAACTTTTTGTGGTCGTAATTGTCTCATAGGTCTTAAGTCTAGGAGAAGGCATAATAGGGTTTTAACTATATTCACATGAATAAAGAAGGTTAAATAACTATACTTGTACAAAACAAATAAGTAAACAACAGTTGATCAAATAATTACTTTGTAACCGATCCCTTTTACTATTTCACTCATAAAACATTAAAAAAAATTCATACTTTTTGCCTTGTTTAAAGGAAAATTTAAGGGAAAAGAGACTCATTTTCAAGCAGTGTCATATTTGATTAAAAACTGCGTAAAAGAGAAAGATTAACTTCGCAAACAGGCTTTGTTCTTTGCACGGTATCTGATCAAATAAAACTTTCACATTATTTCTCGTAAATACATACATCCTTTCCAAATGACATGCATTCCTAGAACTTCTTTCCGTCAAATAGTTACGAGCACAATTGAATAGTTGTCGGCTTCAGCGTCTCTAAAATAAAAACTGTTTGATGCTTCTATTCTTATGTTTTACAACGGCTATTAGTTTTAAAATTTGAGGCATTTCAAACTTTTGTTTTGTTTTGTTATCTGCGCTTCAATGGGTTTCCGTGTTTAAAAGAATTGTTGAGCTTGATTAAATAGTGCGTTAGTATTATTTACTATCATTGCTGTTTCGGTTGTAAACAAATTTTAGTTTAACTACTTAAGCTGAGATGCAGTATTCAGCTCTTAAAGTTTGATATAGTTTTTATTTTATTATGTTCACTCTTATTTTCTGTATTATTTATTGTTTTAATTTGTTTAGTAAGTCTAAATCCAGGATCAATTTCCGAATAGTCATAGATTATGACAATACAATGAAGTAAGGAACACAGAAATTTCGAAGTTTTTTTTATATATATATATATAATAGTGCTCCCAATACAGTCGAGAAAAGAGGTGATTAAATAATGGAGAGAAAAAGTTGGTTTGCGTATTTAGGTGATTATTTTTCTGTTGAAGAGCGGATTTAATTTGAGAGTATATTTTGCAATCGATGATCTTAAGAATATTTATCTTTAGTTTTCCATTGCTATTTATTTCAAGGTTTGTAAATTATGTTTGCACAAATTAGTTTTGCTAAAAATTTTATCACACTGTTTAACCTCTCACACAAAATATACATACATAAACATACATGCATACATGTGATGGGAAGAACCTTTCCTTCTTTGTCATTCATAAAGTACTTTTATGATGGAGTTATTAAACTGAATAATTTTAGGAACATAAATTATAATCAAACCTTACGAAATATTAGACTTAAATGAATGTTTTGCATAAAAGCACACACACACATATATATATATATATTACAACAAATATTTCCCCTCTAGATTGTGACACATTTTAATATTATGTATGCCATCTTTTCTTTTTTTTCCCATTACCATTATAATTTAGAGAAGTCATAAATATATGTTGAATATAGTTCTTTTTAAATATTTTAACTGTTCATTTTTATTTTTAAAAAAATTTCCTCATAATTTTTGTTTCATTTTGAAAAAATATAAGTAAACAGTTTTTCTTAATTAGCAAAAGTTTTTTCTTGATGTTTATAGAAGAAAAAAGGTCAGAAGTTTTGAAGCGATTACAATGTTAGTAATTACTTTATTTAATTAATTAATTTAATTTAATTTAACAGTTAGTAATTAGATAACTATGGTTCTATTTTTACTATTTATAATGCATTATATTCAATATGTTTTGGAATATTTAAAACATTTCTGTTTGTGTTTTTGTCAAAATTAACTTGTTCCTCTATATATAACTATCAAGAGTGTTTTGATTGGTATTTGATTTCATTATTTTGCGTGTGAGTCTTTGCTTACTTTCGTATCATAATTATTAGAAAAAATAGATATAACTAATTTTTGTTTAATAATTAATTAGTGTTAAATATTTTAGATAGTTTTTGAAGTACACTTTTGTATTTTTAAGTCTAAATGAATGTGTTTTCTATGTTCAGTTTGTTTCGCTTTTTTCCTGTGGTTGAATTTCTGAATCTTTGTTTCTTACCATCTTTTTATAATATAATTCACTGTAGTGTGATGGTTAGATTTGTAATAGTGGTATAAACACACCTTATTCAATTCCAATGGATGAAACCGAATTTATTACATTATTTCCCTTTTTCTAAATATTTTTTTTATCTCACTTAGCTTTGTTTTAAATTTATTTGACTCTTAAATAAGATGTAATCATTAATTAAGGTTTTTGTGTGCTAAATTTTTAATTGTTTGTTCATTCAAGTAATTTTTCTGTTGACTTTCATAAGTATTTTGCATTTAATAAAATTTTCAATTTGAGATTCGGCTATTTATTTAAATATATGACTTTTCTCTTAGTTGTTTTTGTTTTAAATATTATTAAAATTATATATATATATATATATGTGTGTGTGTGTGTGTGTGTGTGTGTGGAAATAGAACTTGACTTATCGCCCAGAACGCGGCCATAGAACGTCTCACCGCCAGAGAGCGGCGATATTCCGCTAGGGGAAAGAAGAAATTTGCGCGGGAAATTACGGGAATTAGGTGGGCACACGGATTGTTCTAAAGATATATCGCCGCTAAAACCGTTTTACGAAATAAGTGCACGGAGCACAACCTCACAGGAATGAACTACTAACGCTTATTGGATCAAGATACTATTCACACTTTTTTTTTAATATCATACATAAGTGTCTGTACATTATCGCTGTAAATAAGAATAAATAACTTCTAATAAACCGAAGTATCATCATTGTGAGTACCCGGACATTACACACACACACACACACATATATATATATACCTAATAATATTTAGGTAATAATATACAAGTCAGATAGCATCGGTATTGTAACTTAAATTTCAACAATTTATTCATATTTTATCATAGATTAAGAACATTTTTGCTCTCTTATATTTTATATTTCATTTTAAAATACACTATAATTAAAATAGAATCAGGTAGAGAATCAAAGAAGATGAGAAACACACGCGTTGTGAAATTATGTATCATAATATAATGCATATTTCAAACAATCAATATGTTGACGATCCCTTCTCCTTATCACTAATTAAACCCTTAAAAATCCATACATTTTGTCTTATTTAAAGCCAAATTCAAGAGAAAGGGAATTCTTCATTTTTAACTGTGTCACATTTGATTAGAAACCACGCATAGGAGGAAAAATTAGCTTCGCAAACAGGCTTTGCTCTTTAAATGACATCTGTTCAAATAAACCCTTTATGTTATTTTTCCCAAAAGTATACAAAATGATATGCATCCTTACTGTTTCTTTTCATCAAATAGTTACAAACACAGTTAAATAATTGTCGGCATCAGTCTCTTCAAAGGAAAAAAGTAAAAAACTCTTTTTAATGTCTCTGTTCGTGGCTGAAACAGCGATTAATTTTCTAGTTTTAAAAACTGTAAGGCATCAAGGGTTTTTTCGTTCGTACGTGATGCTGAGTTCCTGTTATTGAAAGTCTCTTCGTGGCTTTTGTTAAACAACTTTTCACTCATTTCACCTTTAGGTACGGTGTAAATAAATATAAGGTTCGTTTTGTGTTTTGGCAAATAATCAGAATGCTAAGATTAGTTTAATCGATTTTTTTGTTTGTTTGTATGTTTGGAGTTTTGTTTGTATGTTTAGAGTTTGTTTGAAAATCTTTGATTTCGAAATCAAATAAAAATTCCTTCTTCAAAAAATTGGTTTTTCAGCGTCGTATGTATAATTGGTTTCTGTTTAATATTTGTTTTTGAAGAATTCTTTATTAGCTCCTGCTTGGTATAGAAGAAAGAAATTAGAAGGAAGAAAACAATTCTTAAATATTTCAAAACGGATTTATCGTTGAGTTTCAATGTCATTAATTTCTGAAGATTTTCTTTGATGCTTTTTTTTTTTTTTTGTTAGAATGCAACAGCTTAACTAAAATAATGACATATATTTACAAATTAAGCACAAAACTGACATTTCTTTAACCCATTCAATACCATGATCACATATATGTGATCGCGTGATTCCCCCTTCACATCCTACAGTATCTTTCTTATATGTGACGCGCCTTTCTAAATCTTGAGACCCATGTTTACATCAGTGGGATTTTAAAAAGGAACCTTTTATTTAAGTTTTAATTATATTTCAATTTATTTTTCGTACATTTTGTTATATTCTAGTATTTATATTGTTATATTATATTTTTTTGCATTCACTGATTTATTATATTTATTTACTTATAATATTTATTTCTTATGTTTGGTGATATTTTATCCATCTATATTTTAAATTTTATTCATTTATATGTGCTATACGAGGTAGGGCTATTAAATACCAAGAATGAAGCTGTAAGACATTTTACTTTGATATCATATATATTTACTTTTATTATCACTTTCAATATACTCCTTTCCTCTATTCCAAAGTGGCCGCGGTAGCTTAGTGGTCATGGTTTCGGATTCGTGGCCGGCGGTTTTCGTTTAGTCGTGGGTTCGAGCCTTGGTCGCTAAAGATCCACCATGTAGCCGGAGCTGATGCACGTTAAGTCTGTTGGGGCTCAAAGTCCTCCTTTTGGCGTGTTTTGGAAGTTCGGAGATAGGGGTGCCAGCTCAGGTGTCGACCTCGTCACTTGACAGTGGTTCAAAATTACGAGGTCCGTCGCCAATAGACCTAGTGTTACTTCTAGTGCGACGTTAATAAAACTAAACTAAAACTTCCTCTATTCCTACAACGCTTAAAGGGAATTTTCCATTGTTCGAAACAGTGATGGAAGTCTTCTTCAGTCAACTCCTTCAGGATGCATGTTGCGTTCTCTTGAACAGCTCCAACGGACCTAAATCTTGCTCCTTTTAATGCAGATTGTATCTTAAGAAAAATATTGAAATGTCATGGCTCAAGATCCAGCGAATTAAGCGAAGGGTGTAACACTGGGATACCTTACTTGTCTAAAAATATCTCGACAGACAATGCGGAATTAATTGTCCTTTCTCAATTAGGGTCGTTTTCCTCTTATTCATTTATGGAGTTCAGCAAAAACATGAAGATAGCAGTTTTGATTAATAATTTGACATTCAAGACCCCAATGAAGGTACACAATCCCATGAATGTCATCACTGCTTTGAATTTTGATTTGCTCATTCAGATGGATGGTCTAACGCTGGGATGTTGTACTAGGCTAGAAACCTTTTGACAAACAATGTGGAATCATACGATACATAGTCTTAGTAGAAAGATTTTACGTACGGATTCTTTGTCAATTACTACAGTCTTAGCATTCACACGACCGATGGTCAGTTTACGATGTTTTTAATGTTCTCATCCGTTTTTGAAGTTGGACGATGACCTCGGTATGAATCATCTTCAACGTCTTCTCGGTCATCTTGAAATATTTAAACCACTAAAAAACGCATGCATGCGATAGATATTTTCAGTGACTCTCTGCTACAACAGCGCTAGAAGTTAAAATGCCTTACTAACTAGCCCGAATAAGGAGTTCCCTTTAGCCTAGTAGGTTAAGGCATGGCAAAAAGTGACCAATGAACATTTCTTCGGGCCTCCTGGTCCAGTGTTCGGATAAGTAGCGGCATCCAAAGTCCACAAAAAAACTCTCTCCCCCCTCCACCTGACACGGGGTAGAATAACATCCCCCGATGTTTCGGAGAAAACAACGCCGAAGTATGTAGCGACTCTCTTCTACAATAGCGCCAGAAGTTAAAATGCTTTACTAACTGGCTCGAATAGGGCGTTTTTTATAGCCTAGTTGGTTAAGGCTTAACAAAAAGCGACCTATCAACTTTTTTTTCGGACCTACTGGTCCAGGGATCGAAACAACGCTGCCGTATCAAGGCCAATCGACACTCTCCCCCTCCACGGGGTTGGATAACCACTGGCCACAAAACATTCATTGCCATACACTTCTTTAAATAAATTATAAGTTTCAATAGCGGGTTTTACAAGCTTCATTTAAAATTTTACAACAATTCGTTGCTTTATTGTTACACTTATCATTTTTCCTTCGAAACAAAAAAAAAAAAATAACTCTAATGCGAACGAAGGCCGCGGCTTACGGATTTGTTTGCAGAAACGAGAGGCCCAGGATTCGAAAGAGAAGGCTTCATGCTAAACAGCTGTCGGTCGCCAGCATTTGGGGCACTCGCACTATTTTTGTAGCAGCGTCGTCAGTCCATAGCAGTATAATTATTTAATAGTCACACTTTTTATTTTATTTCTTTATTTTATTTATATCGTTTTTAATGCTATTATACTTTGATATTTTTCCATTTATTTCAGTGTATTTCTTAGTAGTAATGGATCTATATTAAAAAAATTTGTTAAACGAAATAAGTGGCGAAACGTGGAAAATGTATACATATGCTTTCGTAGCGAGCATATATGGAGAAACGCTTCTTTCTCTTTTCGCCGCTGCTGAACGGGTTGGATCCTATACATTAATATGAATACTGTTTAAGAGTATTAAAATACCCTCTAAAATAACGCCTTCTTTAAAAGCTAATTATTAATCACTATTACGGAAGAAATTTAAAATTATAAATCGCAAACGACTAAAGAATTCAGATGGTAGATATGTTAATTAATTATTTTTCAAATTATTTGAAAAGGTATTTTTTCATAGAAATATATCAGAAAAACTGAGAAATATTAATAATTATAATTATTATTTGCTGAAAATTAATATACAGTTTTTAAAAAACAAGAATAATAACAATAAACATAGAAGTTATATCAGAACTAATATATATGCATCAGGGTTTTACAAATGAACTTTGAGTGATTTTTATATACCTTAAAACTCAGTGGCGTAGCCAGAAATTAATTTTGGAGGGTGCATATCGTCATTTCCATGAAAGAAATAGTTATGTCGTTTAGGATTATCTCTTGGTAAAAAGTAAATAATACTCTGAAATTAGTCTTATTTCTCCTATTTAAAACTGTTCAAGTATTGATATAATTTTATCTGGTAATAAAATTACAAAAATGAAGATAATTTAAGAAATATAAATAAGGTACCATAATAATAATATTTGCATTTTTTGGGGGTGCATTTTCTATAGAAAATGCAGACCCCCTCACTTGCATGCACCGAATGTGGTGCACTGGATGATTACAAGTGGTGTCTTAGTGAAATTTAATAATTTAAAAAATGTTGGTTGATTACTAGTTGGTTTTAATAACGTCGCACTAGAAGCAACACGAAGGCTATTGGTGACGGACTTCGTAATTTCGAATGTCGGTCAAGAGTGACACCCGAGCTGGAACCCCTCATCTCCTAACTTCCATACCACGCAAAAGAAATGATTTTGGACATGACAATTTTAACGTGCATTAACGGTTGGATCTTTAGTGGCATCAGGACTCGAACTTATGACTCGACGAAAATCGAGTCCACTGGGCTATCACAACCACAGCAAAAAATGTTAGGTAAACCTTAAAATATTCTGAAAATGGAATATGCTTCAATTTTTATATGCTAAATATCACGTGATATTTTTGTGAAACAATTATATCAATTTGATTGATTGTTTGTTTGTTTACGCTACAATAAGAAGTCACACAAAGGCTAATGGGGACAGGGCTCAAATTTTGAACTTCAGTCAAGTGATGAGAGAGAGCGATACTTGGCAGTTCTCACTCAAAAATTCTGCACCACACCACGGTAAGGTTTGGCACATCAGCTCGATTTAAAGTTCATCAATTCCCCCCCACACACACACGCGCGCCTGGACCGCGTCAAAGGTGGGAACCATGATTCGACGAAAACAACGCCGATCGCGAGTCCGCGACCAAGACCACTAAGTTACCGCGACCATTTCATTAAAGCGGCGTAAATAATTAACTGCTGGAATAAGTTATTCCTTTTTCTTCTCTAAGCGAAGCTGATTCTATTCTAATCTCTATTTATCAGCCTTAAACAGTGAACGTAAGATGGTATAAGAATTGCTCAAGTTACATGGCACATCTGTATTCGTCAGTCAAAAAATTGGCGCATGGTCAGCTGAATGATGGCCTCCCTTGTAATAGAATAACAAATACAAATCATAGTCAGTTAAGTTTAGAAAAAACGACAAAAGAGAGACGTCACACAAAGAAGCAACACGAAGGCTGATGGCGAAAGACATCAAATTTTGAACTTCGATCAAGTGATGACGACGACACCAACGCTGGCACGTTCCTCCCGAAACCTCCACACTATGCTTTAAGAGGACTTAGGACTTCAACAGATTTAACATACACCAGAATCATTATACGGAGGGTCCTTAGTGATATCCGTGCTTGAACCTACACGGATAAAACACCGACTACGTTTTAATGATCATGACCACTAAGCTACAGCGGTGACTACGTAAAAAAGGAACAAATGTATTATTTCTTATCATTCCACCTCAAGTTCCATTTTTTAATAAAATTCCTCAATGACAAGTAATAACAATGAATAAACCAAGGTTTACTATTGTACCAACCCGAAGACTATAGTTACAAGTTTTTAAAATTAAAGCAACAAAGTTTATAACAACATTAATTTGTGGGATATAAACGAATCATGAAAATGAGATATAATGCAGTGATTTATCAGCCAGTGTAAAAATGCAGGATTATAGGCAAGCCAGATAGAAGGAACCCCGAATTTTTTAGGCAGTATTGTATTTGTAGAACTAAAAAATGGTTTATAAAGCAGACTTTTAGCTCAGCATTGATTATTTTCAATGGTAATTTAAAAATTTATTTTGCATTAATTTTAGACAAATTCAGCTAATGAAATAACGAACGCCATCATTAAGTATGTCGCTAACACTTAGGTACTTCCCGTTTGGAAAGCAAATATTAAATTAAATGTTACTAGTGGCACATATACGACATGTGACTTTTAACTAACGAGACTGGCACTGCTGCAAAAGAAGTATGCATACGTTAAATCCAATGACCGGCAGCTGTTTAACGTAATGCCTTTTCTTTCGAATGCAGTGCTTCCCATTTCTGTAAATAAATCCGAATAGCATTAACATTCGTTCGCATTAAAGTAACTTTTTGTTTCGTTGGAAAAAGGGAAAATGAGCAACGAATGGTTGTTAAACTTTCACATGAAAAGTGGAAGAAGCACTTTTGAAACTTATAAATTATTAAAAGAGGTGTATAGCAATAACTATTTACTGCGCGCACGTGTTTTTGAGTGTTTTAAGCGTTTTCAAGATAGCCGAGAAGACGTTGAAGATGATTCACACCCACGTCAACCTCCCACGACTAAAACGGATGATAATATTGAACAAATATTTAATCTGGTTCGATTTGGCAGTCGGTTAAGTATTCGTGCAATCGCTGAGACTGTAGGAATTGACAAAGAAACCGCACGGCTTTTCACCATGACAATAAGTCGGCTCATTCCACATTCCCTGTCAAGAGGTTTCTAGCCAAGTACAGCATCCCAGTGTTAGACCATCTGCCTTATTCGCCGGATCTTTCACCATGCGACTTCAATCAGTTTTTAAAGGTGAAATATGTGTTAAAAAGAACAAGATTTGAGTCCGCTGAAGCTGTGAAACAGAAAGAGGCACGCATCCCGAAGGAGCCGACAGATGAATATTTCTAGCATTATTTCTATCAATGAAAGACTCGCGTGGAACGTTTTGGGGATAGAGGAGGGGTGTATATCGAAGATGATAATAAGTAGATATGTATGAAACCAAAATAAAATGTCTTTCAGAATCACAATCTTCATATAACAGCCACACCTCGTAGTTTGTAGATCACTGGTATAAGCCTAGTTTCGCCATTCATTAGTTTCATTATGCTATTTTCTTTTACAACAAAGAACGAAGAAGTAGACGTGTGACTGTTATTCATCTATTATAAAACAGATTATTTTAATCTTACAGCTTGCATCAAGTTTTGTAACTTGGTGCTATGAAACTTATAACATAAAGTCAAATTTATTGGCAAGAAAGAAATTTATTTCTTTATTTATTTTCCAAATCAACCGTAAGAAGAATATTAGGTTTTGTAACTGAATGTCATCTAAAACTTGCTGGTTTTTTTTAAAAATCTTCTGACCTTTACAGCAAACAGAAGAAGCAATATTCGATTTTGCGATAATATTTTTAATAACAAAAAACTGAAACAGGGGAAAGGTAATTTCGATCCTGCAATTGTACTTTTTTTTTTCAAAGTTGTATTCGTAAATTTTGTGACTTACATCATTCTCTTGATTAGATGTTTACTGAAAAATAATAAATATATAAAGAATGTTCGTTAGAGCAAAATAGAGTAGGGGTTTTGAAATACAAGTTTTATTTCTTTATTCTATTAAAGTTGCTAGAGTATAATAACTTTCTCTACGAAGGTTATTTTTTAAAATAGCAAAATTTTCAGTTGTGACAGAAATTTATGAGATGAGAATTTGAAACTGTGAATGTAAGATATTTTGAACGGAGTACGATGCTTTATGATGCGTACTCTATTGTGATTTTCTCTAACCATTTGGGGACTTTTTATGATGATTGAAATGAAAATTTCTCGCCATTATTGAAACGTGTCTTAGATAGGGTTTTATGAGGTATAATGAACTGAGCTGAAGAAATGCATGTGTGATAGCTGTGAAGTGTTTAATACTGATATTGTTGGTTTGGTGCGTATCAAAGATTGTGAGCGAAAATTACCAAGTGAAACATCTGCATCAAACCAGCGCTAAATAAAGAGCCTTTGGAGTGAATTAAGATGGGATCTACAAAAGTCAGTGACTCGAACCCTCATCTTTAATTCCATAAAGACCTCGAGCCTATTAGGTTTGGTAAAAAGGAAAATCTTTTGTTACTTCATTTAAATTTCACAACAGATACATTTGGGAGTTATTCCCCTTTATAAAGTAAGTTAAATCATAAATATTGATTATTCTTAGATTTGAATAAAGTAAATTAGTTACTATGATTATTTGACTTTCTCTTCATTTGATTGTTAATTCAAGACTAATTTAAATAAGTTTACTAATGACCACAGAAGAAAACAATAGATGGTTGTCATAATTAATTCCAAATTATAAGGGAATTTTTATTTTCTTAGAAAAGTAGCGTCACCGAAAATTGCTACATGTTTTATCATGTTAGTCTCCGATAAAATTCATATATTTTTAATATTTTCACAATTCATAATAATAAAAAAGAGACAATGGATATAAATTTTAATTCACTGTTCTATCTTATTTTTGTATGACGAGCTACATAAATAAAATTTCAAAAACAAATTAAATAAGAACGGCCCCCTCTCCAGAAGATTTATTATCAAATTGCACATTAATCACGCAATCAATTCATCAAAAGGCTGAATTCTAAATAAATACCTCGTTAGCGACTTCCTCGTCCTGTATTCTTACTTTAATGAGGTGATTCAAATTAAGGATGTTAAAAAAACTCTGTAAAATGTTAGATCGCATTCATCGTAAAGTTAAGGTTTCAGTTAATTAAAAGATAATTACCCAGTATATTTTTTTTCGGTATCTGTAAATTTTCTAAGCGAATGATCGTTCATTAAAATTTTTTTTAAAGAAAGTTCGAGTCGGAGATTAAAGATTGTGCGATATTGCCAAAAAATGTTATATCTTCTAGTTTTAAGCAATGCGTGCTTTTAAATTAAAGTTTTGGTATGATAAAGGCATTCTTTTCTTTGCATGGGAATATTTACTTTGATTTACTTGTTTATTTAGGTAACTGAAACGTCTTAGATGAGAAAAAAACCTAGGATATTTTGTGTCGAATTCAAATAATTTCCCCTGTTTAAATTATAATCAATTGAACTATTTTAATATTTAGATACCTGTGTGCTCTTGCATATGTTTATGTAAAGAAAATCAAATTTATATGTGTAAATAATTATGCAAGAACAGTTTATAATCAACATCGGTGTTTATAATTGTAAATCGTGTACTTAAGTTTCGGTACATCTTGCTTAAAATCCATTGCATCTACAAATTAAAAAATTTGTATTATTGTATATTACTTATAAACATAACGTTATGTACATTGAGCATATTTCGAATTTAAAAATTTAATTTAACAATACATTTTAACTTTACGGAAAAAAATTATTACATCTAATTTTATTTTACGAATATTGTGATATTCCTTATATACACGAGTGATTATTAGAAAAAAATACGTAATCTGTATGAGAAATAACCTTTTTTTTATAATATTAAAACTATCACCTGTATAGATTAAGTAGATTATGAGAAATTTATACCATAAATTTTACAAAATACTTTGAGAAAAATACAAATATATTTTATTCTTTGGCACAGCCCTTTTGAGTACAGTTTTAAAATTCGGTACTTTATATTGCTCAATTTATCAAATTCGAATAAATAAGGCATTTAGGTAATCAGCCAAGTACCCTCTAAATTTTAACAGAAATAAATAAAATAGAATAAAGTAATCAATATGGGAAGCTTTTTAAGGTCTCAATTATTTTCTGTTAAAAATCAGAGCAGTTTAAAGAAGTTGGTACAACATGTTTATGCAATTGTAATTAAGATTATTAATAGTTTCAATTATAAAATTAAACGCATACGATCTGTGGCAATTAAATCACGAGATTGACGCTGCAAAACATTCTATTTTGATGTTACATATATTTGCTCCATATATTGTCAGCTCCTCCAGGACTTTTTCTCTTTCAGAGATTCAGTGACTCAAATATTGTATTTTTTTACCCAGATTTCGCCTTAGAAAATAAGTAGAAGTCACACGGCTTAAGATCTAGTGAAAAGGCAATGGTCTAACACTGGGATGCTGTATGTGACTAGAAACCTCTAGACAGACAATGTGGAATGACCCGGAGCATCGTATTGGTGGAACATTTGCCACGTGGATTATTTGTCTATTCCTACAGTCTGAGCAATCACACGAATACTTAACTGATACTCAGATAGAACCAGATTACCAATTTTGTTGATATTGTCTTCCGCTTTTGACGAGGAAGGTTGACCCCTGAGTTAATCATCTGCAACGTCTTTTCGGCCATCTTGAAAACGCTTAAGCCACTCAAAAACATGTGCATGCTATGAACATTCATTGCCATACACTTCTTTTAATAAATTATGAGTTTCAGTACCGTATTTTTCAAGTTTCATGTAAAATTTCACAACAATTCGTTGCTCACTTACCATTTTTCAGTCGAAAAAAAAAAAAAAAAATAACTCTAATACAAACGAATGCTATGAATATGCGGATTTGCTTACAGAATCGAGAGCATTATATTCGAAAGAGAAAACTTCACGCTAAACAGAAATCTGTCGCTGGCGTTTGGCGCATGCGCGCTTCTTCTGTAGCAGCATCATTCTTGTTATTTAATAGCCACACTTCATTTTTTCAAGTTTCAAACAGATTGAAGAAAAAAACTGAACCATTGCGTACTTTTGTGATCTCGATTAAAATTTTATAACATTTTAAAAAGAATAAAAAATTAGTATCTAATTACGTAAATTAAGGATTCCCAAACGGTAGGTTGCTACTCGGTACCAGGTCGTGATAAAAAATTACCAGCTTCGTTAGGTCCCAAAGCTATGTGAAATATATGTATCATATTCCTGATTTTTTTTAAATAACTTAAATTCCGACAATACAAGGGAGCAATATTATTGTTTTTAAAGGGCAAGAGAAGGTTGCAGCTGGTATGGAAAAACTCAATGTGTGGTCCTGTCAAGAGGAAATTAGTAATTACAAGACTTTCGTAAAGCTAACTGAATTGTACAGTGAGTATAATTTCACTTAATTTCCGGATGAGACATTTGCTGCTACCAAGGAACATTTACTGGTTCTGGAGACTAAACCTCAGGAATGTTTTCCCTTATGCAGTTTCGGGACTCTTAATAATTATTCGTTTATAGGAAAAAACGCCTTTGTTTAAACCATTATAATTTACCATTAAATCAAAGCCGAAACCTTAAACTCTTCACGTATAATATTCATATAATTTCAATTGTTTTTTATAATTTCATACTTTAAAAAAATTAAAAAAGTTATAAATAAATAAATAAAAAAAAAAAAAGATGCTCTGTTTCAAAATTACGAAAACCAACATTTTACTAGGGGTAAGATTCTGAAGTGTAACAATGATTAAAATGTACAAGACCAATTTTAACTAGTAGAAAAATATTCAGTTTTGTAGCAAACATACTCTTTTAAAAAATTATATCAAAGAAAAGAAAAGAAAAATAGCACAATTACTGATAACCTGTTACTATATTCTAGAGTTTCAAGTTGTAAAATAATAGCTTAAAGTATCTCGCCCTTCCACGATATAGAAAATAAAAAGAAAGCGAACTAACTGTAAGTGGTACCTAAATATCTCGCAAACGATTTAAGAAGGCAAGATTCACTGTAAATTATCTGAAATTGAATTTTAGCGTAATAATTGAATAGTAAGAACGAACTTCTTGAGAAGCGATTTGTATTCACTTTCATAAGAACCAAAATCCCTATACAACGACATTATAACACTCTTAATTAATGACCCCCTTTAACAATCAAACTTTTAACTTTAAAGCTGGTTTTCCCTTTTAATAACTGCAAAATTAATTGCCAAGTAAACAATCCTTTTAGCAACTACAATTGTACCTTAGAAAGTTAACATCTCTTTAAATAAATGCAGTAAGTAGTATCTTCAATTGAACCATTCTTTTAGCAACTACAGTAGTACCCAAGAAAGTTAACGTCTCTTTAAGTAATTATAATCAATTGAACCATCCTTATAGCAACTACAGTAGTACCTTAGAAAGTTAACATCTCTTCAAGTAAATGCAATAAGAAATAACTTCAACGTACCCATCCTTATAGCAACTACAGTATAATCATAAAAGTTAACCACTTGCTTATGATTGCAACTTTACATGTTAATCTGGGTTTTATAGTTCCAACACATTCATCATTAAATTTGAATGGAAATGATTATCTCTTTGTTGTCTCTAAAAATTCAGTGGAAGTCACCGTCTCTAAATAGTGGCATTTGAAACTGTGACATACTTTTGACAATCTGGAAAGCTATGTTTTTCATTTTAAAAGGTAATATTTTTTTTTTAATTTATGTATTATGATAATGAGGGAAACACATATTTGCAGAAGAATACTGACAGATTTAAACTATGTTTAATTATTCGGTCTTGTGTAAGAAAGTGAAGTTAATATGATTGTGAATTTTTTTTTTTTAATTTAAAAAACGTTACTTGTTTGAGTACTGTTCTTTGTCAATTTCCAGCATATCCAAAAAAGGTCAGTAAATAGAAAAATGTTTAATTTTTTTTATAACACTATACAAAAAAAAAAAAGCCAATTTAATATATTTGCTACATTACTCGCATTTAATAATTCTCGCCTTACAAGATACATAACTTTTAACTCTTTGTGACCAATGCATCCCACCATTCGAAATAAACATCAAAAACATAAAGGACTTCAAATTCAAATCTTTGAAATTCTCTTTCTAAAGTATACAGTGAAGCATATCCTTCAGGAAGCAATAAAAATACATACATTCAAGAGAAAATACTGACATAGACCAAAAACTACATTTATTCTTTTTTCCTTCTTGTCTAGGACTGTAGATATTCTCGAAAAGTTAGATAACAGTGGCGAATGTTGTTTGAATGTCGCAGCGAGAAATGAAAGCGGAGAATAGGAGAGAAAATGAAACTTGAATCTTTCGAAAGAGAAAGACGCAAAAGAAGGTGACGTGAAAGTAGAATTCTAAGGACTTGAATAATTTATTTTGCAAGACCGTCTGATGTCCGTCTACCTAAAGTTAGTTTTTATCGAACTAGATAAATATGAATACAGCGCAAATAAAAACTAGTTCAAGATACATTAAAGTCTCTTTTTATAATGATTTAGTTACGATTGTTTATATATTCGTAAAAGTTTTTGTAGAATATTATTATTATTCGTCTCTTTGATCATTTAGAATGCTTACCTAATTTTATAGAACGTGAACAAAATATATAAAATTAAAATACAGCGTCACAAAAGACGTTACAAATGAATATAACGGAAATATGTTATTATTATTATTCTCTTTGATCATTTAGAATGCTTACCTAATTTTATAGAACGTGAACAAAATATAACGAATTAAAATACAGCGTGATTAAAGACAGTGTAAATGAATATTATAAATAAAAACTAGTTCAAGATATATTAATGCATTTTATACTAATGGTTCAGATATATTAAGCTATATAATCGTAAAAGTTTGATGGGAAAAAAAATTTTATTAGTTGCTTTCATTATTTAGCATGTTTGCCGAATTTCTTAGAAATTGAACTAAATAAAATATGGTTAAATGTAGGGTGAATAAAAACTAGTTTCAGATAAAATAATGCATTTTTTAATAATGAATTAAGAATGAATTTTCAGATACCCATGAGCTTTTATAGAATATTCTTCATTTATCTCTTTCATCACTTATCATGGTTGCCTTAATTTATACAACCAGAACAAAAAAAATCATTTAAAAAAGTATATTATTATAATTGCATGTGATACTATATAACAGAGGGGAAAACAAAATATCATTGAGAGCCGCCTTCTAGGAATTTTATTTACTGGGTAATTTAAGAAGAATCCTCCGATTTCAAGATGCTTCATAAATATACTTTCATAAATAAACGACACAGAGAGATTAATAATATATGAATGCAAAAGGGAAATATGGAAATTCGTTTTACATATGTTCAGTTCAACTTCCTTTCATTACACGTGCAATTTCAAATCGGGATGTAAATTTCTGTCAAACACGTTGTAAAGTGTCAGTAGTATTTGATTTTACAGAAGCAGAAATTGGTATGCTCACAGAAATGTATGGGTTATGGTGGAGCATACACTTTATATTTTTTTTAAAAAAGAAAGAGCATGAGGCCGTATCAGGTGACTTAGGTAGCGAACTGTGCAACATCTGGTCTACTGTGACTGATCCATCTGCCAGGTATTTCATGAAAACGTTTAAAACAGCTTTTGTGAAACAGCTTCCCGAAGAATTCGCGAATGATATCTATAATTCAGATTATAAAAATTTCTCATTTTTTCTTTATATTCATGTATTAATTATCATTCTGTTTTACTTAATTTTGAAGATATGGAATTTTGAAATCTGATGTTTCGATTTGAATAACACTACATTATGGAATAAAGCACTACAGCTACATAATATTAAATGCATAAATTCAAATTAAATTAAATTGAATTATTATGATTAGATATTTTATACAAGTTTCAAACATTACGTAAGGCATTCAAACACACAGACACACACATCGGTTGGTAGAAGAAACACCCGATCATAGAGGGCGCTGCCTCTGCTACTGAAGGGAGCCCGCTCTTGAAGGAGAGTCGACTGTAGTCATCGAAACGAGGAAGACGCCCCTTTTTGATGTCTCGTAAATAGACGATTAGCTGTTTTGGATGTTAAAGACGACCACTGAATGTTTTTAAATGTTACTGTGAAACGTCTTGTCCTGAGCGCAATTTTATTTCAATGTGAAACGTCAATATTAAATGCGTGTGTTCTAATTTAAAATTTGATTCTTTAATTAGAATAATTAATAACATCAGTCAGCCCATATATATATATATATATATATATATATATATAAATTTAAAATATAATTAAAATGGTTTTTTTTTTAAAAAAAAAAGATAGCATTCAATGAATTTTAATCGATTCTCTGAAATTTTGCTTACAATTCAATAAAGCTTTTCTTAGCTGAAATAGATGACCAATCACAAAGTTGCGCAAATAGTCTGCTCATACCAATGTAGTGTCACTAGCCACCGACATCCGAGGTCATCTCCAACACAGTTCACTCCCTCTAGCAGTGACCCTCTTCAACAACAACGCTAGAAGTTATAACGCCTATTAAATAGTCTGAGAGAAATGTCTCTTTCAGACTAGTTGGTAGAGGAGCCTCAAGAAAAAGCAACCGGTCAACTTTTTTTTAGGACCCACTGGTCCAGATTCGAATCACCCCTGGCACTTCAAGACTATGCATCTCTCTCCTTCTCCACGGGGTAAGAAAACATTTTCCACCGAAACAGTCTCAAACTGAAGATAATACTTTTGTAACATAGTCAGCATATTTCCTATTATATACCACGTTAAACAAATTATAATTCTAAAACGATTAGAGAATATAAAAGGTATAGTCTAAAGAACCAAAGTCAAGTAAAATAATATTGCTTTTTCCCTATTTATTATTAAGAGTCATAAACTTATATATATAATTAGTATAAACAATGATTATTAAAATAATAATTATAAATAATTATGTGTAATTATAAGAATAATTATAGAGTGACAGGATTATAACTAGTATTAATTTATTGTAATTAAGAGAAATAAGTTTTTATTATAATAAAATGAAGTTTTTAGTTAAATTCTAGAATCAAACTCATTCTGAAATCACGTTCTAGATATTTCGCATAACATGAGGCAGATTTTAAATATATCTTTCAATGTAAGAATAAAAATATGCTTCTTAAAAAAATAAACATGCACATGTTTATGGTAATAAGATGGCACGGGTTTACTTTTAATATTTTTTTTTTTGTCTGAGACTGTAGATGTTTTTCAAAAGGTGAACTTTTTTACGGGGAATGTAACAGAAAGTTCACAATAAAAAATGAATTTTGAATAAGAGAAAGTAAAAAATGGTATCCTGAGACTAAGAAACGCAAAAAAACCGGAAACGGGAAGAAAGAGTTTTAAAAGACTGAATAATTTATTTTACAACGAAAGTGTCTGATATTCGTCTTCTCAAAATGTTTGTTCTTTTTTTAAAATTTTTTTTTTAAAAAAAAAAAAAATATAGCGTAAATAACAGAGTTTTGAGTGAGTTAATGTTCATTGTAATGATGCGTAAATTATGATAATCTGAAAATTCTAGGTAACATGAAATTTCCAAACTGCAATTTTTTTAAAAACTATCTGTTCCAACGTCTAGCGATTTTTTTTTAATTCGAGAAAATTATTCATGTAGTTTATTTATACAATTTATTACGGTTTTTGAATGTTTTTGAGATAGATGAATAACTGCAAAGCGAAAATAAATGTATTATCAGAGTCATTAAGGTTAGGAAAGAAAATCTTTTCAGGCTTAGAAGTTTTATTTCTATTTATGAGTAAGTTAATAACTGGAAATTTAAAAACAATAATATTTTTAAAAAGAATTTTGTAAAAAATTATTTTTGAAAAAAAAAAAAATAATGAACAGATAAAAAAAATAATGAGAATTTAGTAATTTTTTTTCTATTTTGTTACGATAAATGTTTTCCAAATAGTGAATTCCCGAATAATTTTATTAAAGTTTTGCTTTCATTACCAAGATAATCTATGTGTTTATAAACCGTAGTATGTTACATCCGATATAATTTAAGATATATGTAATAAGGAATTTTCTGAATTTTCTTATGAGTAGAATGTCTTAAAGAAATTAGAACAGACGGAATCTTTGTCAAATAAAAGTGTGCATACAATGCCAAGCCGAACCATTTGAGAATGGTTCTGTTAGGTAAAGAAAGTTTGCTGTTCATCGTTAGATTCGATGACGTCATGCGTAGACAACCGGCTCCAGTGGCAGACAAACGCCTCCTGGTGGCTCGAGTTTGGTTCTTTCTTTGCCCATGGATCGCTGAATTTGATGCATTGTTTATTTATCTCGCACTTAGAAGCAACACAGGAACTATTGGTGAAGGACTTCGTAATTTTGAATCTCGTTCAAATGAACAGGGTAACAACTGAGCTAGCCCTCCTTCTTCTACCATCTACACCTTACTAACGGGAGGACTTTGGACTTTAACCCGATTTAACGTGCAGCAGTCCGTCTACGAGGTGGACTCCAGTGGCACCTGGGCTCAAACCTTCGACTCTATGGAAATAACGCTGGTCGTGAGTTCGTGATCATGACAACTAGGCTACAGTGGCCACATACATCCCTGGAAGCTCGTGGTAAAAGTAATTTCAAAAAACTGTTTGGCTTGTAAATGTATACGCACCCTTATATCTCCAATAAATTCTGATCTTCTTTGTTCCTTTAGCAGTATAAAAGGAGTCACAGACCCTTCCTCAGAAGAGTTTATCTCTTATAAACATTCCCCGTATTTATAAACATTATGTACTCAAATCCATAAGATAAAATGCTAATTAAGCTATTATATTGATAGATACAATTAACTCAAAGGTATGATTCACTTTAACATTTTTCGAAATCTAGTTCTAATTAAAGTGTAGATGCTCCTGTAATTGCGCGTGACATATTTTTTTTAGAATTAGGATCTGCATTTACGATTCGATTTGAGCACTTAGTTCGAAAGTTTTTTCACAAGTTCGCAATAATGAGATAATGTACCCTTGCAATGTAAAATAAGGTTGCAGACTCGCCATTTAATAGGAATGAACCTCAAAAAGTTTCCCAGGAGTTGTATGGAAATTTAAAGTTAGATTACTAGCTTAGATATTCATTACAATTTTTGAAACGCGTATCTTAGTTATAATCAATAGAATTCTAATGCTACTTTAATTTAACTAAATAAAACGTAAATTGCAAATCAAACTCATAAATTTTATGAGCTATACGCAATAGCTCGTGGTGTATTTTGAAAACAAAGTTAAGTGAAGAAAACTATATATTTTATTCTCTATGCACTAGATATGTTCATAGGAACTGCTTGTTATTTGTGAACACCCCCCATAACTTCTATGAGCAGATTGAGAATTTCAAATCTTGTTCTTTAATTTCATATATGTAGTCAATTGTACGCGGTGTACCTTTAAAGTGACGTTAGTCAAATAGAATCTTATTTCATGCTTCATACTCCCAATTTGCTCTTTGCAGATGATTTAATTTGTCAACAACCCCTAATACTTGCATGCGTAGCCTGATATACAGAATCTATAGCTCTCCTAAACTCCGGGTCAAAAACAGGTTATCTTCCTTTTCGAAAACTTCGTACCCTAATCACTTCATCAAGTTCTTTTTGCAGCCTATTTACTCTAATGAGCCAGGAATATTTTCAATGGACAAAAGCCAGAGATGGAAATAAATAAAGCACAGTAGCAGCCAGTTATACGCCGTTAAGAATTTCTCTTTATTTAGAATGCTTTTAATGAGGAGAATTGCGAAGAAAAGAGTTCTAGCGCTTTTTTTTTTTTTACTTTGGGTTCGGTTCTTCCATGCATTAGCGTAATTCAGAAGGTTTAAGATAATTTTAGTTAATTTTCACATGCAGTAAACTGAAAAGACTGCATTATGAGGAAGTAAACTGAAATTTTATGAGATATTTTGACTATGATTTTCGACACTAAAACACGTACGGCTTGGCGTGTTGGATCTGCATGCGACGCTACATTAAACAATATAAATCAATCTCAGTAGCTTTCTTTTATACAAAGTAAATAAATAATATAAACGCCAATAGAAAACGAGTTTTTTAAAAATGGATTTTCTTTCAAACTTCACACATTGCTTAACATAATTTTTTATACCTTAAATTTTAAGTAATATTCGCCTGTAAGTAACATTCATTTTCAGTAATATTCGCCTGTCTTGAAGAGGGGGAGCAATATTACGAACATGAGTTGATGCTTTCCTGCACAGTTTCTAATTTAAGGAAAAGATGGATTTGCAAAGATGTCATCAGTTAAGAAAAAGAGAGTTTAAGCAATGACCCCTTCACCTTGGCGAAGGATTTGGCTACCACTTTGCGACTTGGCGAGAAACTTGGCGTAAAACTAGTGTTAATAAATTAATTAGTTATCAATTTTAATAAATTAATTAAAAATTAGTTTTTATCAATTAATTTTATTAATTATAATTACATTGTCGTATTTCCCTACATAAGGTTGAATTCTATAGTATTCAATTTACAAATATCGATATATTTATTTCCTTTTCAGTTTCCATGCTTTTGGGGAAAGTTTTATTTTTTGCTTATATTTGCATACAATGTCCTTTTGACAGTAAAAATATGCACTAATAAAACGTTTCTTGGGTGCTTTTCTAATTTTAAAGCGATATGAGGTCATAAATTATGCATTTTTAGGCGCAATTCACGTTAAAAGTTTCTTGGAAATGTACTTATACTTTAAATTTTACTTGTTAGAAAACTATGCGATGAATATATCTGAATGACTGAGGTGAAGAACCCTACGAATCTTTTTTTAAATTAATTTAAAAAGCAATAACACCTTAAAAAGATGTTACATTTTAAAAGTAAGTAGTCAGAAGACCAAACGTACTAGAGTTTGTTCAAAAAATATCTATTAACAAGCAAGCTATTAAAAACGAAAAGTAAAAAAGATCTTAAAGCTGCTCTCTGGTAAAATTTCAGAAATGGGCAGAGTGTCCGTTACCTCCGGCATAAATATGTAATCAAAAGAATTGGAAATGCAACTAAACTATTAAAAGAAAAATTCAAGAAAATTCTTCTATATTTTTAAAGAAACAAGATAAAATAAGAAAGAAATTCTGTAAAAATAAAATATTTAAAAGGAGAATGATAAGTGTTGCAACCTGGTGATAGTTTATCTTTCGAAAAGGGTTACGGATAATAAATTCATTTTGTTCCGTAAATATTTGATACCACTATCTCGAGATATACTTCCGTGACTGTAATTTTCAAAGTGTGATACTGAATACTATTTATAATATATTTATTTTGAATACATGTGTGAGATAAATATTCATTCAGCTTGAATAAAAATAATGTATGGTGTATTTGAACTTATCTATGTACTTGTTATAAAGGATATTCTAGAGATATGCAAAAAAAATAATAATAAATAAATAAATAAAATCAAGAAACGGTAAGTTGTAGTAAAATGTATTACATGGTTTTTGTTGCTCCCCCCCCCCCTTCAATTTGAATTGAAAATCTCTTCCAATGGTTGAAACGTGACTTATGTTGATTAGATTACAATTAATGAAGTGTAGTAAATAAGTTTGAAGAAATGCATTTACACGTAGAGCAGAATTTAATATTGAGACAATTATATCATAGTGGCGATGAGTACGGAGCTTTAGGCCTGAAAATAGACATCAAGTACAAAGGGTCAATGATTCGAACCTTATCAATAAATCTTCTAAGAACTCAAACCCGTTTGGTATAGAAAAGACAAATACTAAATTATTATATTAAAAGTTTGATTCTGAAGCATGTAAAATATATCCACTGGTAGAATAGGTTACGAATGTATTATATTCCCAGATATGAGTAAAATAACTTCGTTATTACCACTGTATTGCTTTCGTTTCATTTTACAATGTTGATCAGTAACACTTACACATTCACATTTATAATTAACATGACTATTATCATTGATGACTTTCAATTCCTTTGACAGTATTCATCAGAGAATATTACACATTTAGAAATTAACTAGTTTATTATCTTTGTATGACTTTTATTTCACATTACAGTGTTCATTAGTGAATCTTCACATTTATAACTAACTTGGTTATAAGCATTGTATGGCTTAAAATTCCTTTTACTGTATTTATTAGTGAGTCTTAAGCATTTGTAATAAGCTTAGTAATCATCACTGCATGACACTCAATTCATTTTACTGTGTTGATTAGTGATTCTTATACATTTATTATTA